>CACRXK020001670.1:2735-50638 GCA_902702795.2 Paramuricea clavata
GAGGTTGTGCATTTACTACAGCTTGAAATTTGCCAATCGTGAACTTTCCAACACTAAAAAGAAGAACAGAAAATATTTGAAGGTAGCACATCTTTAACCATGTGCACTGGACAATATGCTGTGTTGCGAAAACATTTTACTTTTTGCTGATGGTAATTGAAAACAGGTGAAATCATTAATTAAGATGGTGCTTGCTGAGTAAATCTACATGAGATTGGTGTGTTGCAATTTTGGGTCATGAACTGTAACTTCTGGCAAGTTAGTATGCTCCACCATCAATTGCTTGATACAGATGTGAACAAATATCGTACTCATTACTGTAACCAGCAATCAAAGTTTAATTAATATCAAAGTTACAAATTATAAACCAGTTCTGGTGAAAATGGATTCTACTCGCGCAGTTTACTTAGTTTAGTCCAAAAACGTTTTGGTTAATTAAGAAAAGAAGGCCAATACAAAGACATCACATCCCCTTTCACTGATCAGGTATATAATTTAGTACAAATTGTAGTACGAATTATAAGGATATTCACAGTATAATATGCGCCTAAAATTAAAAAAATTCAACCTACTGCATTCTAAAAACAAGACATGATGCATTTTTCTTCAAGTTAAGTGGAATAGTAGTTGCAATAGTTTCAAACTACACTCAGAAAAACAACATAATGCGTATATATCCATCGGTGCCAAAACAGCACATACAGTTTGCAATGCGTTTAAAATGACAATTTTAGCATCATTCAATAAGCTTTTATTATAATAAAATGAATAATCTACCTTTCTTTTGTACGCCCTGAAAATTTCAATAACATCCACCATAAAATAATGACGATATACCCATTTAAAGTTATGAAATACAAGTTTCGCCATATTAGTTTATAATGTTTTGGACCAGAGTTGGTTGCTTTCAACATGGCAGCCAAGATCCGGAAGTAAAATGTGCCGGCACAAAAACTTCAAAGGTTCCGACTCGAGTGAAGCTTCTGCTCTATTTCTATTTTGTGACATTACTACCTCCGCAGGCCTTTCAAAAATATAAAATTGGTGAGAAACGAACCGAAAGGCCTGCCGACTAATTTTCCAAAATGACGGGACCAACAAACCAAATTATATTTAATATATCATTTTACCAGAACAATAATATAGACCGCTTTTCAAGCAGATAAATATGAAATATCAGTTTATAATTTGCATATTACAAACACGCAGCGCTTTTATGTAACACGTCGTATGTCAGGCATGCAGCCCTTTATCCACGAAATTTATGCCATTTATATTTGTCTTTTATATGTAAGTGTAACTATTTAAATGCGTGTGTAGATAGTCAAAACATCACATTTGGCCAAATGATAGATTCTCAACGTCTATTATCACTGTCGCTTGGGCTTGTAAAACCCTCCATTATTTGAATCTCCTCGTCACTTTTACCAGCTATTACTGCCAAGATGTATTTAGAAAATACTCGCAAAACGGGATTGCTAAAGATTAGCAGACGATGTGCCATATTTTTGAAGAAATATGACCCAACCGAGTAATCGACACCAAAAGCCGACACCTGAGCTCGAAAGAGCCAAATGATACGTAAAAAGTAGCCAAATCCGGCCAAAAGAAGCCAAAATCGAAATTTAGAGTGGGACTGGGGCTAACCTAATTATACGAACTATATACCTATAAAAACAATTGCTAACACATTTATATTTGACATAGTGACTAAGAATTCCAACTTAAACTTTATTTAGTTATCAAGGTAGCAGTAAAGACGTAGGGCGAACGTGTAAGCCCGGGGAAAGGGTACTAATTCCGATCGGATATTTACGTACATCCGGAATCCCGGATAATGTGATCGAACATAGCAGAGTTTTCTGTGTTGGTGTAATGTACTCAGGTGAATACGATGCTTGTGATGTTACTCTGAGTGTATATTCACACTGGGTAAACTTGAAAAATATGTCTTATAACTAACTTTTACTGATGGATGGCAGGCTGTTTTTGAAAAGTTGCTTATTTCAGTATTTATTCAAAAAGAAGCCAAAAAGAGCAAAAAAATAGAAAGAAACCAAACGAAATTTTTAGTAGCCAAACGAAGTCAAAAGAAGCCAAAATCGAGAAATTTGGCTCTTTTAACGCCGAACTGGCAACCCTGGCCGCCTTACAGCAATACAGCTACGCAAGTCTTCGTCTCAAATTTCAAATTTCAACCTGCGAACGGGCATACTCATTACGGGCTGTATGGCCTGCGGAGGAGGTAGGTAACATTACGGTACATTTGCGATAGCAATATATCTGCTTCGCAGGTACAAAAATCAGCAGAACACAAGCAACAAAACGAGATGCTACAGCAAAGATTAGATGGCCTTGAAGATATTAAATTATGGTGAGTGTAAACATAGATTTATTTTAACATCATGATCAACAGGGCAACAGGAACATGAGCCCATTTTAAATATCGGCCAACATCGCACTGAATTCAGACTCGGTTTGCATGTTAGCGAGTGTGGACATTAATTTACAAGACCAGTAGCAAAAAATATGTCTCTTAGAAACCAACTAAAGGTCCCGCGTTATGGGTTGTTTCATTTTGAGTATGATAAAACTGTGTCTATTGTACCGATGAACAAAATAAAAAAGGTTTTGAATGGCAATAAAACTAACAAAGGCAGCATTGTTGAGATAATGTTTGGCAAAGATCCCCTAAAGGCAAAGATCATTGCTGTTCATGGTAAGTGGTATTTTTCTATTTGGATGGTTGTTTTACACTTGTTGTGCATGAAAACTTAAATAATTGTTCGTTCGTCCGATTGGCAAAAGGGAATTTATTTCATTATAAGTATATAATGTATTCCTTTTTGTTGTCAGATAATACACAAATATTAAGGGCAAAAGAAGACGCTTTCGTCAATGATCCCACAAATCAGGAACTATTTACTGATGAAGAGGATAAAACTGACCTGGTGAGCTGAAAATTTGCTGTCTTTAATAAGAACCAGTAAAATATTGCCCAAATTTCTTATTTTGTTCTTATCGGGAACTAAATTCGTTCAAAATTTACAATCAACTACAGGATGGGCCACCGTTTCGTTTCAGGCTTTAAAGCATATACCAAACATAACTTTCTTCATGCTGTATTTGTTTTAAATGCAAAGAAACTACGATATCAGTCGTTTAAATACCTGCTGTATATCCCATACTCTTCCATCTTTAAAAGGTTGTGCAGCTAATGTAAATCAACACGAAAAGTCGAAAGAAAATGGTGAGAGGAAACGCAAAAGAGAGCAGGAAAAGAAAGATAAGGGAGAGAAGAAAGACACAGAAAAGAAAGGAAAACAAGAAGAAAAAGAAACGAGAAAAGAAAGAAAAGCAAAGCCAAGCAAGAAAAGGGAAGAAAGAAAAGGAAAAACAAGAAAAAAGAAACAAGAAAAAAAAGCGAAGAAAGAAAAGGAGAAACAAGAAAAGAAACAGGTGTACGCATTTGCCTTTACAGGACGAATATCTTATGCCAATCTTCACTTGAATAACGTTGAAGGAGCATTTTTCGTTTGATAGTATGTATTTTCTAAGGAATGGACCCATGCGACAGCTTTCGGTTTAAGGAAAAAGTGAATACAATACTAGCAATACAATTGCATTGCTGCAAGATACACTCGTGCCATTGGCATATCTATATAATATCATACTAGCAATACAATTACATTGTTGATATAATACCGTGCCAGTTGCGTACTCCCATTAAATTTTCTCCTTAAAATTCAAACTTTGGGCACTATTTTACAAATTTATGTCAATCAACTTTTCAGCTGTATTTTACCCACTAATCAAGCTACAGTATATAGCCCAAGGAATTCATAGACACTTGAAGCTTGGCAATCCCGTTTAATTATCACATTAGTGATTAATACACATTAATTATTCAACCTGTAATTTCTAATCTTTTTGCTTGTTATGATACAGAATAGTTGACAGTTGTCAAAAGCTGTAACCATAAAATATAAAACAATGGACACTCCGGAAACTGTTAACATTATTTGTCCGCCATTATTTGTCCGCCGTTGCCTGGCCCTAGTGGAAAAACTGTCAGTTCATCCATCTCACCAACGTTCAGTTTAAGTGGTTTATCGTCACCAAGTATTTCTTCGCTGGCTTCATTTGTTTCGATTGGAGACAGCCCAGTAGTAAGACTTCCTCGGTCGCCAGTCCCTCAAAAGAGAATAAAGCTCTCCAGTGCAGCAGGAAGCCTGACTTCCTCTTATACACAGCCGTATGTCCCGCCTTCCTCAAAGGAAATTTAAAAAATATTTTGTATTTGTACGAGAATAGAAAACAAGATCGATCGCCTTACTGAAATAATTATAGAGAACAGCGAGCAGGATGTGGGAAATTTTGATCGTCTTGATGGCGATATAATGACCATACACGACGAAGTCAACTTAGAGACATCGCTGAGTGAAAAGTCCTCTGTGAGTGGGATCTCAGATAATAACCAAGTGCGAATGATCGATGATAATATCCTCCAGCTCAGAAATCAATCTAGTTCTGCTACCAGTTTTGCTGTTAAGCTGGTCAGGCAGATGTTCGAACTGCATGAACTGGTCGGAAAAAATGTTAGCAGCATTCGCAGAAAGAAACTGCTAGATGGGAGCAAAATTGTGAAAATTAAAGAACCTGTGAACCAGTTTTATCCCGCTCCAACTGCTAAAGCACTTGAGACCTGGAAAAACTGTAGAAAAGCGATTGACTCCTTCCTTCAAAAAACACACAGCGTGTCAACATCAACAGCGACAAATAATTCTTGATGCGATACGTTTTATTAAGTATAATACTCACTTGTAGGCATGTCAAATATGATACATGGACTATACAGTGTGAACTTTAACCAAATACTTATTCATACATATATGATATAGAAACAATTTTGTTCAAATATAGTACGTTTATGTGTAGCACTTTTATTGATAAACAACTGAACGTGCAAACAGAATGGTGTTGTCGACTACAACCTTGTTCCGTACATTGTATTCGCTCCCTGCGGGAAAATGGCAAAATACCAATAGCAAACTACTATCAATACCCCCGACATTCATCAGTTCACCCCAGTTTGCTATTTTTCGAGCAGTTCTTTCACACTCTCAATTTAACCAATAAAATATTATGCACTGATTATTTTCGAAAGTGAATTTTGACAATTTTTCACAGTTGCTCTAAAAGCCAGCCATGTTATATGTGATATGTAAGCCATGTGATATGTAAGTCATAGCCATGTGATATGTAAGCATGTTTAATTACTGTTGTTGCTTGCTGATTTTATGTGAATGGTATACACATAAAATTCTAATAAAAATTCATTAGTGCAAGCGCAAAGACGTTATAGTAGTTTATACTAAGTTTAGTTGATCATCTATAAAGCGTGTCAGAAAAATAGTCAAATACATAGACTGATATAAACTTGAATGAAATGACTAGACGAACTGAAGGCACAGACAATTATGAATTTATGTGCAAATTTCATGCTTGGGAATGCATGGCAATGAAACTATCAATGTTGAAATTTGAAATAATTTAGTGACCATATAAACTCTAGTACTCTGGTGTGATGCGAAATTCCTGACTTGCGAAATATCTGACTATTGTAGTACTCAGAATGCAGACGATGCGCATGAATGACTTTGGCTCATAAATTTTGCAACTCAACAGACAACACATGTATTTATAAAGTCATTCTACAATTGATCAACTGAATTGACACTATGCCACTGATTGTGAACATTGGCGTTCAGCGATAATAAAGCTTGAATCGCAAATATGGAAAAAGTCACTCGAAAAGCGCTCTTAGACTTAGTGATATAAAATAGACTCCAGTTTCAAAGGTTATGCTATGTGCTTTACTATAAGCACCAAAAATTGTTTCGCGTTTGACCTTCTCAATTGTCACTATTTCAGTAGCAAGCAGCAACAATGAGTTTGAGTTGGCCGTTTAGATTTGGCGAGCATTCATATTACTTTAATTTGTTGTTTTGCTTGTTTTTAATAAGATTATATACCAGGGTGGATTCCATGTTACTCTCACGCCGGATATACACCATAGCATTTACAATCACACGCCAAGGTCGTTTGCTAATTGTTTTTCTTGGCCGCTGTTGACGCCGAGAGAAAATGGTGGGAAAAAGAAAACCATTCAGTATTGAGCAACTTTAAAACGGTTTAAACTCAGCAAAGTGTTCTTACGTCATGCACATTTGTCAACACTTAATCACTAATTCAATCAGTTACCATGCAAATCAAATAGGTTAAATCAAATAGAATCATGTTAAATCAAACTAAAGTTATGATCACAAACATTCAGGTTCAGAGGACGGCACAATAAAAATCCATACAAAACGAATAGAGTTCAGCGATATTATATCGAAAAACACAGAAAAGTTCAAGTGCATGCGCAATGAAATATAATAAAAATGTCCCACAATTACAGTGTGTAAGATTTGTAACGTAGTTAAATACGAAATTCGTTCTAATTAACGTTGTGTTGAATAGGTCCTAATCAGCGTGAGCGTGTTTTAGCTAAATTGTACAATCCTGAGCCCACAATGCCGCAATGGAAAGTCACACTTGCGTATTGCAACAACCAAAAAACCCCCGAAAAATACAGCATTTTTAGCAAGGGCATTCTATGACACTGGCTGCGGTTTAAATATATTAGTGCAATAGTGGTGAAAAAGTACAACTGTTTTTTTCTATTAATATAATTAATACTATCGTCGTTGAATTTTTGTATTCTGCCGACGTGCTGCAAAAATTTCACGCCAACACACTGAGCCGCTGATGAGCCAACATAGTGACAAAGGGCGAAGTTACGCCAATATGCCGACGAAGATATAACTCCACGCCGGATATCTTCGGCAAAGTATACATGGAATGCACCCTGGATTATATATAAGCTTACTATGCTTTAATATTAATTAAAATTGAAAAATTTGGTCATTGTTTTTATTGCATTTATCACAATACTATCAGAATATTGTGATAATTTTGTTGACAATAATCATGAGATGATTTTTTTAATATCGCCCAACCCTAGTGGATTCTTATGTTAATCTTTCAAAGTTATCTCAATGGCAAACTGGATAGTTTAGTCTGGATATATCGTGCAGCAAGTTAAGGGGTATTCAAGGGAGCACAGCAGTATTGTTTTCGAGACTTTCGTACCTTTATATGGCTGTAAAATCTCTGAATAGGTAGTCTTTGTCTTCTTTGGTTTGCTAATTTGCATATAAACACTAAAACACTGTTTTTAAATTCGTAAACAAGCCAACAATTTCTTTATATTTATATACAGGTACAAAAGTCTCGAAAACAATACTGCTGTGCTCCCTTGGGGTATTACGGCACATCTTTACAAGCAATAGTTTTGGAAAGCCTTTCAAAATATGCATGCAATGTAATATGACTTGTAGAAAATTCATGTTCTTTCACAAGAATATACAAGTAAGTTACTTGTAAAATAATATTTTCAAACTCACCTAACTAAAAGTGCCATTTTAGTGTCATTATCTTTAGTGGGTGCCAGGTTAAAATGCTTTTTTCTCATAGAAAAACAAGATGTTGAGGCAATAAGTGACACCAATATATCAGGTGATGATGATAGTGATATAGAAGAAGATGAGATTATACAAACGAAGAAAAAGAAATCTGGACGGAAGTCATCGTGGAATCCTGAAGATGTAGATGACCTAGTTGATATTGTGGTGAACAGTGATTACTATCAATGAAAGCTCATTTTTATCAATACAAAGTGTCAAAGGAATGCCCAAATTTATGAAGAAATTCTAAAAGAACTGAAACGTAGAGCTTGTGAAAGAGAACTGAGTTAAAGTTCACTGCGAAACAATTAAGAACAAAATTTTAAAAATGTATAAGTGATTGTAAACAAGCTGCACTTATGATGAAGAATGCTTCAGGAATTAAGCGATTCCAGGAAAATCCGTGGGCTTGGAGACTGGTTTAAAGCATTGTTTCCATTACTTAAATCAAGAGATTCGTCCAACCTGATCAGGCCATTGAGCCTGATTGCTCAAAACAGTCTCCCAATTCTGAAGAAATTACCAATTCAGAGACATTAGTTGATCAAGATATATCGAAGGATTTAAAGAGAAAATATGAAAGAAACATTTTCGTTCCAGTGAAGAAAAGTAAGGAGGATTCAAAGAAGAAGATGGATGCTGCTGTTTTGGAATCAATAGGACTTTTAAAAGAAGTTGTGAATAATGATACATGATACTAAAGACATGATTAGCTTCTTACGGGAAGAAATGGATAAATCTCGGGAACATGAGTTGAAACTAATTCAGATGTTGAGTTCTGGAGGAAGTGCTACTCAACAACAGCAACAGCATGCCTTTCAATCAATGCCTAATTCTGGGAATATTGAAAATGGGTCAATTGCAAACTACAGTCAACTGGCATGGAAGTGGAACATTTGCCCATAACATGTTAAGTCAACCAGAAATGCCTCATGCATCATTTGATCCATTCACTCCTTCATCTAACATGCCATCAACTTCAGCTCAAAACTTTTGTGATGGAAAAGTATACCAAAAATTGTAAATTCAATTCGGTTTTATATTTTTGCCAGATAAACTGGAGCATTTAGCAATAGAAATAATTTAAGTGTTCATATTAGTTTTGGATAAGCTTTGTGTTGCAGTCACAGTTGGTTCAATAAACGATTTCCGGGCCATTTTGCGTGGGTAGCAAGTTGAACTTTGAACCCAAGATGGCCGTATAGAATTTCACAATTAGAATTTTATAATTTATACTAACTGATTTTAATGTATCAAATATCCTATGGCATCGTCTTCTTATGAATGGTTTTTTAATTTAATATGAATGTTCAAGCTCTTCAGGATTATCTGACAGTGAGAGGAATATCGGTGAGTGGATACAAAAAAGCAGAATTGATTGCACGAGCATTTTCCGCCACGGAAATGGATCTTCCAATCATTATGAGTTGCAATGAACAAACTAAAGTTTTAAAAAATGACTATGCGAAAAAACTTGATGAGTTTGGTTTACCAGATCTGAAGCTAATCTCAGAGGATCAGAAAATTGATAATTTGACTACCTGGCCACCAGTCACTTTGGGACAAATTTTTCAGTACATACTTAACAAAAGGGAATTCGACACTGAGTATATCGGCAAATACAAGGACCAAAAAGCATACAGCTATTTTGACAGCGGCTTTGTTGGAGAAATACTGACGAATAAGACAGGCCCTTTCATAATTTTACTTTGTAATGTAAGAGCGTCCATGTCTATAAATGAAGAAAAAGATCTTTTGGTTGCAACACAACCTGATGGTAAAGTTCTTACTGCTTGGTGCTCTTGTATGGCAGGTGCCAGTGGATGTTGCAATCATATAATAGCAACATTGTACAAAGTAGAATATGCTAACTCTCAAGGATTTTGTTCTCCTGCTTGCACCTCTATTCCCTGTGGATGGAATAAGTCAACAAAAACTATTATTGAACCTAAAAAGATTGCTGACATTGTTGTCAGAAAAAAAACTAAGGTCAAAACAAGCTACCAGTTCAAATAGGCAAGAAGGTAGGATGGCTGAATTGAATAAGTTTGACCCAGGGAAAAATTGCAACAAAATATGACTAATGAGTGTTTGACACTTTTATTAAATGGAATACAAAAGTCTAATCCAACTGCTGTACTTTTTAAGTCTATCGAGGGAATGTCTATTGATTCAGTGACATGTCATAATTTAACTGTGATAAATATAGCAAATGAGGTCTCAATTGGTTGTCAAGATAAAGATGAAAAGATGACAACACTTATAAAAAAACTTTGTTTCTCTGACAAAGAATACGCAGCTGTTGAGAGATGCACACGAAACCAATCAAACTCTAAGGAATGGATTGAACATCGAAAAGGACGACTTCAAAACACCATGAATATTATACCAAAATTAACACAATAATGAAAACCAGAACTCCTGTCAAACCAAAGACTACTCCATTAGTTTCTAGTTTATTGTGCCAAGACAAAAAGTTGTACAAAGTTGCAGCTGTCCAATGGGGGAAATGCAGAGAAGAAGAAGCACTATGCTCTAGAAGCAACAAAACATATTGACTTCAAGCTTGAGAAAAGTGGACTCTATTTGGACAAAAATAGGGCATACATTGGTGCATCCCCAGATGGAATAATGTACTGCAAATGCCACGGTAAAGCTGTCATTGAAATAAAGTGCCCATTCAGTATAAAGGATAGTAAAATAGCTGATGGATATGGAAAGTGTGACTTTCTGACATTGGAAGATGATTCAATTGTTCTTAAGACAAGTCACAAGTATTACACACAAATTAATTCCCAGATAGCTCTAAGCAATTCTACATGTGGATATTTTGTTGTCTGGACATCCCAAGACATTCTTGTGCAAAACATTGAGTTCAACAAAAATCATTGGGAAGCTGTATCTACAAACTTAGAAATATTTTTTAAAAGTTATGTGGCTGAGAGAATTTTGAGATTGAACCCTATTGAGTTTTGTGGATCATGTGAAAAAGTACTATTTGAAGAAAATGAAATTGCAGAGAATGAACTTGATCTTAGAAGTATTTGTTGTGACCAGTGTAATTGCTGGTATATCACCTGAAGTGTCAAGGGCTTGATGATGTTGTGGATGGAGAATGGTTGTGTTTACTTTGTTTAACAAACATTTCTGTTAATTGAAAGTATACCTGTCACATTTTAGGAACAGTTAATATTTTTAGACTTTTATAATTTTGTATTCTTTTATATTTTAACCCATTGAGTGGCAGCACTCTCCCCCTCGTAATTAAAATCATCTGGCTTTAGACAGAGCAAAATAATAAAGTAGGATACATCTGGGCATTGAGACTTAAAAGTTTAACCTTTACCTTAATCCTAACTCTTACTAATCCTAATCTTAATCCAAACCATAATCCTAATCCAAACCATAATCCAAACCCTAAAAGTCTAAAAATAGTAACTGTTCCTAAATCATGACTTATATGATTAAAATCACTGTAAAACCACTGTAATATTTCTGCATTCCCTTGAATAAAGTCTTGGAAAATTTATGTGCAATTCATGTGCAGGGCCGAATTAATGTCGCGCGAGGCCCGTGGCAGATTTTCAGCGCGAGGCCCCCACCCCCCTTATGAAAACCTTTGAATTCAAAGACACAAAATTGTTAAATAATTGTTTTCAATTTTATCCGCAAATCACCGCAATTTCGCAGCCAAGCTATCCCCACCAGGATTTCTGAATAATTTTCCGTTACGCTAAAACTGGTTTCAAACATCAATGAAACCTTTATATTTTGCTAATTTGGGTGCTTGAACAACCTGAATTAATTGCGACGATTTGTTGGATATACTTGGGTCTTACAACTACATTTTCAGTATCCAACAACAAACATAACAAAACATTAACGATTAACATGGCTAAAAATAGCTAACAAAATGTCATACAAATCAAATGTACATTAGCACAAGCATTGGTGTCTATAATGTAGTCTATAATGAGTCAGTCCGAAGATGACCTGTAAACGTTATGCCTACGCGATTTCTTCATTGCGAAATCATTAATAAGCGATGAAACAGAAAGGTTTCGCAGAAGTTTGGCTTCCATACTGAGAAGCGCGAGGCTGTTCAGCCGCTTCTGCCCCATGCAAGATCGAATTTCGCTTTTAAGCAGCTTAAGCTTAGAGAACGACCTTTCGCCAGAACAGTTCGAGATCATCAAACTTAAATACATACGAAATAAGATTACAGTATTAGGAAATACTGTCTCCAGGTTGTTCGCAACAATTAGGCGGTAAAGGTGCAATTCCATCGACTCCACGCCCAGTAAGACATCGTCGTCATCTTTCGTGACCACAGCCACCGACTCGGTTTCTTCACTATCAGATTCATCAGAGGATGGTCTCACTCAGAGGAATGGCCACTGAAGAAGTGGCAGGGACTGTTGGAGAAGCAGTTGCTTCTAACGATTTCTTGGCAAAATCTGTGTTCAGAAAACTTGAAAATTGCAATAGTTCGTCAGACAGGCTGTCTTCGAGATCTGCGGGGTATGCGTTTTGCAGATTTATTGCGCATTCGGTCACTTGCTCGTTTGGCAAGTCCTTGAGCGTTCGCAAGAAGCCAAACTGAATACGCACCCAGTCGTTTCTGCAATTCACTGGCGATGCTGACTACAATTACCAGAAACGTTCCTGTACGAAACTTGTCGACCGGAGTCTGCGGCCGTTCAGGCGCTGCTTCTGGATCATCGTAACGGCAATTACGTTGACGCACTCGTTGGACTTCTTCCTTGTAATGGTCACATTTACTCAGTACCTTTCCTTTGCTTTCGAACTCTTCGAATCTGGTCCACAGCTAGTATGCCCGTTTCCAGGTGGTTCATTTTGTCGACATAAAACCACTGGCTTCTTCCCGGGCGTCAGCTTTCTGTTCAACGTCGTCAGCAAGTTCCGCCAAGGCATCGCAAATTTCATCATATCCGTCCACTAGTGCTTTTGTCGCATCTGCGCGTGCGGACCAGCGAGTATCAGACATGCGTTTGAGAGTTGGAAGGCTTATGCTTTCAAGTTTATCATTTAGAACTTTCCAGCGATGCATTGAAGCAGAAAAAAAGGAATACAATCCTTGAAGAAATTTGAAGAAGGCAATGGCTGCCAGACAGCAACCTGCTGCAGATTGACCAACCAAGTTAAGAGAATGTGCAGCGCAGGGTACATAATGAGCCATCTCACAATGTTGTCGGATAATGGCCTGCATGCCATTATACTTACCACTCATGTTGCTCGCGTTGTCATATGACTGACCTCGGCAGTTTGTTATACCAATGCCATGTGTTCTCAAGAATTTAAGCAAGCTTTCCGCTAGTTCCCGCCCACTGTGACCTTGCATGTCCAGGAAGGTAACAAACCGTTCAACAGGACCCGATGGCAAAACGTACCGTAGAATGAAGGTGAGCTGATCAACGTGAGATACATCTGGGGTTGAATCTACAGAAACCGAGAAATATTTTGCCGACTTCACTTCCAAAATAATGTGATCGAGCACACGATTTCCCATCAAATCGATTAATTCTTCACAATTTGTCTTAGACAGATACGATGTGTGACCCCGTTCCCTTGTTTGCGTGTAACTTAATATGCTGCACAAGAAAGGGATTGAACTTCGCCACCAGTTCCCATACGCCCAAGTAGTTTCCGTTTTTGGCTGAACCGACAACTTCATCTGAGCCACGAAATGCTAAGCCACGCTCGCCCAGTAAGCAAATAGTTTCGACCGCCTGCTCTAGGACTGAGCACCAATACTCGCGCTCTGTCTTCGTCTGTTTGACTAGTTCTGCATCAACACGAGAATTTGCATCACTGCGTTGTAGTAGCTGAACCATGGCTTGTCGGTGATTTGAACTTCTCTCATGGCGTGAAATTTGTTGAGAAGCGTGTTTCCAGTCAGTGCATCCCTGCTTTCCAAAAACGAAGACATCTGTCATCAGTTTGCATGCAAAACAGTACAGTGCATGTTGGGATGGTGAGTAACAGAGCCAAGTGCGAAGATGTTGCTCCTTCGTGAGTTGGTGCGTATACGTGAACATACTTTTCTGGCACTGTCGCTTGTATTTATCTCCTTCGAGTAGTGTAGACGTAGCACTAAAATCTGCGTCCGAATTACTGCAGTCACTACTTCCTTTCGTTGCCCAGTATTCTCTCATACTGTTCGAAATGTTATCAGGCCACAATCCTAAATCACACGAATGGGGATCGGAAGGATCATTAGATGATGCAGGTGTCTCTGTTGCCGGTATTGTCTCAGACACAGTTGTGCTTGATGCACTAGTGCTTTCATCATGATGCTGATTGCACATCCGCAAGTACATCTACAGAGATACTGCTACTACTGGCGTCCAAGTCGCTAGTCTCACCGCTTGGAGTTGGAGCGCTGCTATTGGAACTAAACAGTGTTGAGATTTTGGGTACTTTGCTCAATAGGTTGCGTTCCCGTGCGGCACGGGACGTGTTTACGATTCTTGTCTCGTTCTCGACCGCCACTTGCAGAACTCATTGCCCACTCTACTGTAGCAAGGCCCCAGACAGGCTTCTCTACTTGCTGATATAAAACTGCCCTAAGAAACCATTCAAAAAGAAAATTTTTATATTAACATGACAGCTTTAAAATTTAGTACCGTAATTCAAAAACGATCAAGTCATTTGTCAGTTGTGTTCTGCACAGAAACACCAAGATTCATAATGCAAGATCCTTGTTTAGCTTACTTATAACTGTGTTATCACTTAGCTATAGGCCTTTCAAGTTTTCCTGTACACATGATGGGATGTTTCACTACCTTGCTCATCTTTACAGGGATTCAAACATTACTAAGTTCAAAAAATGGTACTCAGATCATGATATTGTAACAGTTTGGCTGCCCCTGGCTGATGATAATTTCCTACCACTCATCCATCACCAGAGTAGGGCGAGCTCTTTTTCTCACCCACCTACCTGGTAATAAAGTGCACATGACATGAATTTTTTGCCTTAATTTTACTGCTCTACTAGAAAGTACCCTTCAAGTGATGAAAAATGGTGGTTATAGTTTTTTCAAATCTCATCTCAATCCAGAGTTATTACAGTTTTTGTAATTTGAGCTATGATGTCATAAGCTGTGCTAAAAGTTGCAGGTAAAACTTAAAGTGGAATATCTCCAAGAGGATTTGAGCAAATGAAATGAAACTTTGCACAGTTGTTTGCACAATTTGCACAGTTGATAGTATTAAAAAACTGTCCAGAATTTCCATAGGGATGGGGAAACAAGTTGTCAGGGACAGTTAGAAAAATCCAGAGGGATGGGGGTTCATAAAGTAAATCTCTTCCATTGGGGGGGGGGGTATTGCCTAGAACTACACATTGAAATACTTACTCTGGTTCACTCTATTTCCCTTTGGTATACAGAGTGGTATAATTTTGGCAGCCTTTTATTTGGGTTTTGTAACTTAAACCAGCAAGTTTTAACACCCAATGGTTCAAACACCCAATATCAAATGCTGGATGCTCAGTTAAGCAGCGGTCATGCATGTTTTCTTCCAGCATTTTTTCCTTACAAGGTTCACATAAACAACGACATTCATTGGGTTTTACCACAAAGGCCTTGACACAGTTGCCATATTTACACCTATGGACCATTAATATATATTGAAGTATACAATTGAAGTATATTTCCCACAACTTTGTGTAAATTAATGTTTTCTTACGTGAGTAGGATTTCCAATTTGGCAACACAGTCATCTTTAAGTCATCTCTCAATGAAGACGTTTCGTGCAATAACGGAAGTGACAATAACATTTTATAAGGAGATCAGTAACCATTTGTTTTGTTTTACATGGCCATCACATGTTTGTTTTATGTCACAAATATAACCAAAACGTAAATAAATACAATCCAAAACGTACCAGGTGTCAGTTGAGGTTTCACCAGACAATCTAGCAGACAGTGTTTGCTGCTTTTGCTCTCTCTCAGTTATAGTACTCTTCATGTATTATGTTTCTCCAGTGCCAAGAGGTTCAACTGAAGTATCATAGGCCTCGCACAAATCCACACTTTTCTCCATATTTATATCACCCCCGCTATCATAAGAAACGTCTTTGGCAAAAGAGAGTTCGCAAGCTGATTGTGTTGCAAAATTGGAGCTGTAGCTTTCGTCAGAAGACATAATTTTGAACAAAAAACAGGCTAGTATAAGCCTTTGATAATATTAATTTCTCCTTCGGGAAAGAAGCGTGTTGAGTAAATGACGTCACATCCGCCTAAGAATTCGACATCTAACTCAGTAATAGCGGCCGAAAAATTTGCATGTTTGCGTTGAAAAAAAAGGTAGAAAGAAATGGAATTGGACGCTGATATTTGGTAACTTTGTTTATCTACTGATATACTTTCTGAATATACAATAAAAAAGACAGCACAATTTTCCATCATACTGCCCCCTTTAATAATATTTGTTTTCCCTGCTCTTGAGGTCACAAATTTATTCTCACATAAATTAGCATTTTTTCAAGATGGCCGGCGAACGACTGTCGAAAGTTTTATAATATTTCTGAACAACTAAACGCGATAGACAAGTGAAAATACGTAATTAAGTATTCCGAAGGTATGTTTAATAGATATCGAGAGTGAAAAATGTATTGCCATTGTCCTTTAAGCCCTGCTTTTTTTACTTGAAAACAACTAGTAAACGTATTAAAAGTGTCGTTGATATCTGCATAATTTTTTAAGCATCGCCCCAAACTTCACTCACAAACGTAATAAAATCGCTATTATTAAAAAAAATTATCAATAACATTGATCTACCTTGCTGAGAATGAAAGACCAGTTGAAATGAAAGGACAGTTTAAGTGAAAGACCACGATAAAAAGACACAATAAACCAACAAAATTATGTCTGGAAATCCGAATTCAGCAATAGCAGAGGAGAGACAGTGAGGACTATACCGGCATGCAACGCGGTCAGACGCGGTTTATTATATATTAAGCCTGGGGCAAACTAGGAAACATTGTTGCGGAAACATTTGTGATTCTCGATGTTTCCTCAAATGTTTCCATGTTTGCCCAGGGCTTAAGGCCCTGCATATATCTGCGGTATGTCGCCTGGCTATTGTCGTTAGCCGAGTTCAACCAAATAATTCACAAAAAAATATATGCATCAACAGCTGCAAACAATGATAGCGCAGGCATACCGCAGGCGTATATGTGAACCAAGCTTTACCTATGTGTATTACATATTATCGCTCTGCGCCGTCATTGTTCGGTCGGCTTTCGCTGCGTTTGCACCTCGAGTTTTTGAGAGGTTCAGAAATAGTCTAACACCTGAATAGGAGGAGGTAGGTACTCTTCGAGTTAAGCCCTTTTCGAGTTAAGCCCCGACCACTCCCAAACCACACCCATGTTCGCCAAGGGGTTAACTCGAAGAAAGAAACACAACTTGGAAAGTTGGAGTTAAGCCCCGTGAAAAAAAGAGGGGCTTAACTCGAAGTCATTGAAAATATTCGACGCTCGAGGCCCCGAAATTTGAGGCATGTAAAAGAGCAATGATTTGAGTCGTCCACAATCGAGCTAGAAATAGTTATCAGAAGTCTCGGCCTAAATAAGCTGCAGCCTAAATGAGTCACGAACAACTCGTATAAACAGTCAATTTTCATTAAGTAACAGAATAGTCCAAACATTTAGTTGCACTTGAGGGGTGAATATTTTCACGAAACGTTTGTTCACCACCACAGGCACGGAGAAGAGATATCAAGCCCGTAGCTGGCTCTCAATTTCTGGGGGGGCACTGCAGAAAGAATGTAACAGAGGGGTTGGGATGAGGGCCTGAAATTTTTTTTTTCTGACGACCTCCCCCCTCATACCCCGCCCCCGTCGACAACTTTTTAGGTAAAAAAATTTTCCGGACAACTACGTTGCAATTGCTTTCCAGGTACTTTATCTCAATTTTTCATATCAAATTTCGGTACTTAGCCCCCCCAAAAAATAACACTAATAGCTATTAGTTCTGCAAAACGTAAGGGGGGGGGGGCATAATTTCGATTTTATTTCCGAGTGGGGGCAGCTGCTGTGGCTGAATGCCATCTCCCTGGCCCCTCAGCTACGGGCCTGAGAGATATACTCATATACAGACTATTACAGAGAGGAAACTCGCAGCAAATTATGTCACGCCGATATATTTAGTCTATTAACTATATAAAATTATATTAATTCACTATTTTATCAAATTTTGATAATGCAGAAGAATAAAACTATACATATTATAGAAGTATTCATGTTTTTTCTTATGCAAGAGTTATTTTGAAGAATTTATATCATTCGCTGCTTTGTTATTTATACATGAGCAACTGAAATTCCTATAGCCAATCCATTTCACGATTTTAATAAGGAGTAGATAGGGGAAAAACAAACTTTTGCAAAATAAAATGTTATGTTAACACTTCTAATAAAAGGAAATGAATAAAAGTGATCGCTTACCGTTATTTTTTATACAATAATTCGTTGAACAAAATTTCCACTGGATATCTCATTTTTTTAAAAAAGCGATTTTCATCTTTCGAACGGCGTTTTTCCTATCTTTTGCTTGAAATTTCAGCGACGGCACTGGCTGGGAAATTTTGCGTGGCGCGTGGAAGGCGTGACACAAAAATTGAGGTTATCCAGAGTGAGTTTCCTCTCTGTATATCTCTCCTCTGTGCCACAGGCAATCAAGGTGGATGTGTACTGCACACAACAACTGAGCACGACCACAATACAACGCGCTAGAAAAATTTCACTGTGGTTTGAGTACTTTCTTTCCATTCGGTTTGTCTCCTCCTCTCCTGCATGCTACTTTGCGGTCACGGATAGCAGGTTTGCGCACTAATGTCAATGAGCGTGGTAGACACGAGGTCCAGTGTAGGTAGTATTCTACAATAAGCTGTCGTGTTATTCTACTCATTATCTATGTTAGTCAACGTTTATTCATAAATCTGGTCCTTCAGTTCCTTCACTGTTACGTGCGTACCGTAAACCTTCGAATATAAGCCCCCCTGAATATAAGCCCCCCAAAAAAGTATAAGCCCCCCCTCGAATATTAGTCTCCGGAATATAAGCACAGTAGCCCACTATGTTATTCAACATTGACATTGTCTTTTAGTATAGCAGAGAATGATATTTAAAAACATTTTCATTGTCTTTATAGCTTACTATGTTAATCAAAGCGCGTTATTGATACATGTTTATTTTCCTGTTTATGACTGACTTATTTATTACTAACACAAAAGATCGTCCACTGATGCATAAGCCTCCCGTATATAAGCCCCCCCCCCTTGTATAGGCCCATCAAAAATCGCTTACAAAAGAATATAAACCAAGGCTGGCCCAGGTAAGGGCTTATAGTCGGAGGTTTACGGTATTCTATTTTTGCCCAACTAACCAATAACAATTAATGGCCGTATTTGGAAGCCTCACATATCGATTTTGTCCATGAGAAACGTCATATGTTCGTTTCTCTGCCCCCCCCCCCTAGAAACGTCACACATAGGTATCGATATTTTGTTCTTATTGTACACATAAGCTAATTTTCTACTATTTTCTACAATTCTACGGTCGGCTTTGGCGATGCTTCCGCGAGGAATATTTTATCTTCTGCTGACATATGTTTTTTATTAATATACATGAACTTCAAAATTTCCAACGTTTCTTCAAATTTCTTTTTTTGCATGAAATATTAACAATTTTAGCGCATTTTTCTTGAACTGATTTGAGTGTTTTCAATGCAAGGAAGGCGTAATAAGTGTATAGAACAGGTAAGGCAGTGCGATTGTATACACTGGTGTTTGTATCATGTTGTTTTCTTTTTTATATTCTGCAATGATGATTCCGAAATGTTAAGGCTTTCAAGAAAACTATCGAATTTTTCCATGATGTTTTACAGAGAAACGTCACAGCTGCAATCCCTGACCCAATCCCTAACCCAGAGCCCTAACCTCTTAACCACTTAAGCCCCGCTTACACTACGCTCAATTTTTGGTACGGCACGGATAAAATTGGTACCCATACCACTTTTTTGGTTCTTGGACTACCTATTTAGGTAGTCCAAGAACCAAAAAGTGGTACGGTGCCAAAAACTGAGCGTAGTGTAAACGGGGCTTAGCTAAATAGGTAGTCCAAAAACAAAAAAAGTGGTACGGGTATATACCAATTTTATCCGTGCCGTACCAAAAATTGAGCGTAGTGTAAACGGGGCTTAATATTTCGTGACTGCGTCGTCTGCGTGACATGAAAATGAAACCAAAAAAATGGAAGCCCATCTCATCTTTCACGGCCGTTTAATCAAGCTAACTTAAATCACAGTCATGATACACGAGGTCATGACTACAATTTTGTTATCCCTAAAGTAAACCAAACACCATTTTTTGAAAATAAGGCCTCGTTTACACTACGCTCAATTTTTGGTACGGCACGGATAAAATTGGTACCCGTATCACTTTTTTGGTTCTTGGATTACCTATTTAGCATAATGGTTTCGAATATAATGGAGCAGTGGTATGAAATTCAATACGAATTGAAATTAGGAATTCCACCTCACTAAAAATATTCAAAAATAAACTGTAGATAATAATTTGTTATTATGTATATATAACTGTAATTTCTCATTTTCTTGTAAATGTTGTAAATAATTCAAGAAGAATAATCTCGGTGTTTGGATGACAGGCCTCCGTGCTTAAATAACTAGTTCATTCACTCAAGTCACAAATCGTTTCGTTCGAGGCCAAGTCAAGTGACAAGTTGTTTATCTGTTGTTAATCTGATTCACAAGTCACAAGTCATAAAAATGGCGACTCGAGTCCAAGTGACACGAATAGAGTCTATAACTCTGGATTTATCACCATATTTTATCAACGCCGATTTCCAAACGAAAAAATTTGGGTCACATGACTACTCGATCTTGTAATTTGATACAAGACAAATCTGATACGAATGCAAATTTTAAATATGAAAGCTTGAGCTTGTACAGCATTTCTTGGAAAATTAACCAACTTTAAACTAGCTAATATGCGTTCTACCCGAGGTAGTACCGTATTACGTTTGTATGAACCTAGCTGTCCACCTTGCTACCCGAAACCGATCGGTGGTATAAGTAAAATTATTTAAAATTCAAAGTTGCATAAAAGAGGATTTTAGCTTTCCCCAAATGCTTTCACGATGATGGTCAAGTTGGATTTATCAGAGTGAGAAAATAGCGTAGGCTTGTATCTGGTGGTAAATTTATACAATTCTGAGTGTTAACATTACTGAAATTGATCATCATTTTCTGAAACCTATATATACCCATTGTTTCGTCAATTCAATATTGATACTAATTGACTGTAAGTCACGAAGATGACATCGATACAATTATGGCTAATTATACTTTCGCAATTTATAAACCTTCTCAAAATTATTTAAATTCATTGCCAATACGTAATAATTCGTTGGGTTATACACAACATTCTTTTACAAATAATGACATCTTGTATGAAACTCTATTCGACGGCTCGATGCTCTCTGAGAAATTCTAGAATTTCTCACACTAGATACAAGAAGTCAGCTGATCCACCAGACTAAATAGAAGATAAGACAATGTTTTCCTTCGCGTATTATGAACGACAACATTGAGATTTAGCAAAGGTGATACTGCATGAAAGAGGTCATTGATACTACACAAAACTACACGCGTAAAAACGCACAGATTGTTACAGGTCTGCAAACAAGTTGTTACAAATCTGTTCACAAGCTATCGACAGCTGTCGTTGTAACAAGTTTGGAGCAAGGTGTTAAGAACTTGTAACAAGCTTGATGGCATTATCAGATTTGTTACAAGGTTGCTCTAACAAGTCTGCATACAATCATGATATAACAAGAATGTTACAAAGTTGACGACACAAGGTTGTAACAATATTGTGATATCATAACTGTTATGAATAGTAATTCTGCGATAAATTTGACCTTTTCTTCGATAATATACACACAAAACATTTTATTGTACACAAAATACGAAAAACAATACACTAACTGGCAAAAAATGTTCACGTGATACGTCACAGTGATCAAATTGTTCACGTGCGTTCCAAAGTTGCGTAATCCTTATAATAACAATGAATAATAACAATGAATCTTTATAACACTCCCCAACGTTGAGTCACTGTACAAGTGATCAACAATACTCCCCAATGTTGACAATAATCGATAAAATATGAATATATACATTACTGTAATTACGTTAAGTTTTCTTAAGTTTTCAGATATGTTTCAGTTGTTCGGCTCTTTTAAGCTCTCCGATGACCGCCGCCATACGACGTGGACGAGTATTTAACGATACAGGCGGTTCGCTAATTGTTGCTTCCGATTTATTCTTGACCTCGCTAAGCGGTTGCTTCACTTCGATTGGAATCAGGTGACTAATCGATCTTCGGGGAAGTTGCGCTTTGTCACTTTTGCCACCTAACAGTTCTAGGCGAGGAATTGTTTGTCCCTTTAACGGCGCCACCTTCGATTTTGAAGCTACGAGTCTTACTTCGATGTTTCCACTTGGTTAGAAGTCCATGTTTGAGTTCGTCGTCCCATTCACTTCCTTCGACACACAATTCTTGAAATAATGCTTTCATCTTGATGACAAATGGTGTTAGAAATCCAACAGGATCAAAGATTTTCGAAGTAACCTTTAGCACAGAGCGTTTCGTCGCAGGCAAGGAACGAGCATATTGAACCAAACTCGAAAATTCAAACATAAACGTGTCATTCTCAGTGTCCCAAAGGACCCCAAGTACCTTGACGCATTTATCCTTTGTCACAGTGGTTTCTTGACCGATTGTTGTTTTAGTGTAGGACTCGGTTTCTTCCATTACGATTGGGGACGAGGGTTCTTTAATCACGGCTGGGGACGAGGGTACTTCGATCATGGCTGGGGACGACGGTACTTCGATCACGACTTTGGACGAGGGTACTTCGATCAGGGCTGGGGACGAGGGTTCTTCGATCGTGGCTGGGGACGAGGGTTCTTCGATCACGACTTGGGACGAGGGTACTTCTATCAGGGCTGGGGACGAGGGTACTATGGCTGGGAACGAGGGTTCTTCGATCGTGGCTGGGGACGAGGGTTCTTCGATCACGACTTGGGACGAGGGTACTTCGATCAGGGCTGGGGACGAGGGTACTATGGCTGGGGACGAGGGTTGTTCGATCGTGGCTGGGGACGAGGGTACTTCGATCATGGCTGGGGACGAGGGTTTGTTGTTTGAATCGATGTTACTCTCTGCCTGGGTTATAGTTTCAACAACAGTATTCGAATTGGAAGCCCACTTACGTAAATTGAAACCACCAGCTAGCATGATGCCTTTGGTGCCCTTGTAAATATTTAATGCTTCATCATCACTCGGAGCCCCAGAAACTAAATCATCGACATACAGGCCATTCTTTAATACTTTGACTGCATCAGGATTCTCGTCTTCATATAAATTCAAGTGATGATTAATCGTAGCTCCCAACATAGCAGGCGATGGTCTTAATCCAAAGACTAATCTGGTAAATCGAAATTCGATGATTTCTGGAATCGGTTCCTGAATGTTCTTAACCCAAAGAAAACGTAGCATGTCCCAGTCCACATGATCTATGCCCACCATTAAGAATGCCTTTTCTATATCTGCAACCAATCCAACTGCATGGGATCTGAACTTCACGAGTATGTTGAATAAATGAGGAATATTGTTAGGACCAATATATAGGCAATCGTTGAGTGAATAGTTCCGTTCTTTAGTAGTAGCAGAACCGTCGTATACTACACGTAATTTCGTAGTGGATTTATCTTCACGCACAACAGCGTGATGTGGGAGATAATGTACATTATCGTTGTCTTGGTTACTGCTTGTGCTTCCATTCACACGAGGTACTTCCTCAATGATTCCCAATTCTATTTGATCTTTGATGCTCTTATCGTATTCTTGAAGTAGTTCCGGTTGTTTCTTTAGTTTGCTGTACAACGAACGCAGTCGGTTGTAACATAAATCATAGTCGTTGTCTAGCATAGGACGCTCTTCTTTCCATGGAAGTCCCACTTTGTAACGCTCACCTGTAAATTGGATGTTTTGCAGAAATTTGTCATCTTGGTGGGAATCTTGTTTGTTATCAATGATCCCAATGGATTCAGTGTCCCAGAATCGTTTTAGTGAATCAACAATTTCATCGTTTCGATTTGGAATGGCAGAATTCTGGCATGGATCACCAGCTAAAATGAGGTTGGACATGCTGGAATGGTTGTTGGATGAAGATTGAGTTGTGCGACCCGACAATAACCAACCTAGCTTACTGCTAATGGCTGTGGGCCCACCTTCACCTCGAACAATGTCTCCCGTTATAAAATCCCAGTAGTGGCTTACTGTCTTCGTTGTAGTCTGCTAGTTCCAGTCCCCTTAAGTGTGCATAACTTGTGTTAACCCTTGTTCGTACAGGAGAACAAATAGTGGGGAAATTAATGGCAGAAATTTCGACGCTATCTCGATCGGTTCTACTTTCTAAAGTAAGCTTATATACATCACAACCTTTCGCTTAAATTTGTTGTCGCCAAACGTATTCAAATTAAGTGTATACCCTCGATGTGGGCTTTAAATTCAACCGTCTCTGAACTGAATTAGTGATGTAGGTCCGCTGACTTCCAGTGTCAAATAGTACTCGCACTGGTACTGATTTCTCACCATTTGTCGCAACAGCCCGAGCTGTTTGTAATAAAACAGTTCCCTGAGATACTCGTGTGGCAGTCACTGTCAAATTCGAATTTACTTCCGGTTGATTATCTTCATGTTTAGTCGCTTCGTTATTTTTTTGCTTATCGATTCGAGCGCAGATAGACTGATGATGTCTACCTGAGCAATGACGGCATCTTCTCTGGTTGGTACAATCTCGGGCATGGTGACCTTTATACAAACAATTAAAACAGCGACCAGATTCTCCTAAAATTTTCTTACGTGCTTCAGAACTAATAACCTTGTCACATGAAGCCGAATAATGACTCCCTTCACAATAAACACATTGTATTTTGAAACTACCACCGTCCTTTGTTTTGGTTACTAAACTACTAGCAGTAGGGGGGTTATATCCCTTTGCTGAACCTTGCGATTTCGGAAATTTATGTGAACTGTTCTCAGTTGCCTTGGTTGCCTCGCTAGCTTCACGCGCCTCAATTTCGATTTTGATTGTTTGAAGTAGTTCATCGATTACCCAAACATCCTTAGTTGACTTTCGAGCAATTTGTAATCTAACATCGCTTGGCATTTTTGACATGATTATGGGTATTAATAAACTTCCATATTGCTCTGAAGAGATACCCAAGGAAGCCAAGCCGCGTACATGCACACTGATCTTGTCGTATACAAATCTTAAAGCAGATAACTTATCGCTAGTGCAAGCTTGGATCTTGAGTATTTCGTCCATGTGTGCTGTTACAATTTGTTGCGGCTTACCGAAACGATCCTTGAGAATTTGGATGGCAGACTCATAATTAGCATTTGTTAATGTAAGTCCTTGTATAGCTCGTAATGCGGGACCCTCTAAGAGAGAGTTCAGGTAATTGAATTTGTCAATGGTTGAAATATCATTGTTTGTATGTATTGCTGATTCATATGAATCCCAAAATGTACTCCACATTGTCACTTGACCTCTAAATTTTGGTAATGTCAGCTTTGGTAGTTTTGGTTTTGATGACATGGTTGTATTTGAATAATGTGACGATGTGTTTACATTATGATCCCCTTGTAATTGACTTGTTGCTTGGTTACTGGTTTCATTCAAATTATCGCTTGTTTGCTCAATATTACTTGACGTTTCATTCGTATTTACAGCACTATTCTCGCTCGAATTCACAATCGTTTGATTACTAACCTTGTTTACGTTTCCATGTCCTCGTTTATACTTCTCGATTTTCTTTGTAGCGTTTAATATGCGAGCCACTATCTCCGATGACTCTTCTATTTCGATTTCTATGTCCTTAATTTCGCATAATCCAAGGATTTCTTCGTCCAGTTCGTTAAGTATTTTCAATTTCTCGCTCAGTAACGAATGAATAACTTCGCTTCGATTGATATTTTCTTCGTCTTGAGATTGGATAACCTCTTCCGCTTCCTTTGCTAACTTTGTGCACACGCCACGATGGCCTCCTCGCTTCGCTCGTAAACGGTCAAATTTTTCCTTCGTATTCGCTTCCAAAGACATTTTAAATCGATTATACGGTCTTGGGCTTAATGCCCCACGTTGGGCGCCATGTTATGAATAGTAATTCTGCGATAAATTTGACCTTTTCTTCGATAATATACACACAAAACATTTTATTGTACACAAAATACGAAAAACAATACACTAACTGGCAAAAAATGTTCACGTGATACGTCACAGTGATCAAATTGTTCACGTGCGTTCCAAAGTTGCGTAATCCTTATAATAACAATGAATAATAACAATGAATCTTTATAACAATAACTGGATCAGACTTGTTGGAACAACCTTGTAACAAGTCTGATAATATCAACAAGGTTGTTACAACTGTTAACAAGTTGTTCCAAACTTGTTGACGACTTGGGACAAGCAGTGCGAACACAACTTGTTGACGCCTTGCAACGGTTAGCGCGACTGCATGACTGCTCACGAAAACAATCTGTTTGTACGATTAATTTCGTCTTATGCCAGTATGCGAAAAGAATAATTCCTAATAGCCAGACAGCAGTCGAGTTTAGCGTACATTAGACCATGCTTACATGAGGAGGATGAATTCAGAACTGCACGAGGATACGATAATCCAAGATATTTAGTCGTACACACGTAGAAATCTCACAACTTGTCAATAAGATGTTCGCAACAGGTTTGTAGCAAGCTTGTCAACAAGTTGTAACAATGCTGTTATTTTATCAAGTTGCTATAAGGTTGTCACTCACAACTTGTTGACAAATTGTTGAATTGCAGGACGACAACAAGTTGTTGGGAACAACTTATAACAAGCCTGTTGAGCTCAAAAACCTCGTAGCAAGTTGTGTAACAAGCCGTTGACAACTTGTCAACAAGCTGGGAACAAGCAGTGCGAACACATCCTGTAGAAAAGTTGTCGGAACAGCATTGCAACAAGTCCGCTGTAGGTTTGTTACAACTTGTGCGTTTTTACGTGTTTTTACAAACTCACACAAAGTACAGGTGTCTGAAAGGCATTCAAACTACGAGCACAATTGTATATACAAACACTGCAATCGAGTCCCATCAGTGCAATCATGTTTCATTCCAAAACATGTCAAACTTATACATATACGGACTAAACTACGGTTTTGAATCCTTAGCATGGTACCAGCACAAAAAGTAATTACGCAAATAGCAAGAGTTCCGCGTACCTACGTGGTTGAGACGAAAGAAGCACGAAGTACCAGACCGTAATATTAGAGAGGTTAAGATACCCCGGTTTCGGTGTACAGGTACGAGTAGTGTCATCTTGTTTCACTGATGTCTGTAATTCGATCATACGACATACGTTTTCTGTTTTCTTGCAATAGACAATGATATAATGCGAAAAATGTGCACCTTAATTACGAGTAAAGGTACAGACATCGACGAAAATATTTGCTAACCAAAATCATGCTACCCATACACGTACACGTACACCGAAACCTGGGTATCTTAACCTCTCTATTGGCGTACCTCCGGTACGCAAGTACGCGAATTATTACATCCTGCTGCACTCAAATGTGCATGAGTTTCATTGTTGTGATCACGTCGTATAGGACACATGTGCTGATTGGATGAATTGCAGTACACACGTAAAAACGCACAAGTTGTTACAGGTCTGCAAACAAGTTGTTACAAATCTGTTCACAAGCTGTCAACAAGTTGTGTTCGCACTGCTTGTTCCCAGTTGTTGTAACAAGTTTGGAACAAGCTGTTCACAACGTGTAACAAGCTTGATGGCATTAGCAGACTTGTTACAAGGTTGTTCTAACAAGTCTGATACAGTCATGATATAGCAAGAATGTTACAAGGTTGACGACACAAGGTTGTAACAATATTGTTATATCGTGACTGGATCGGACTTGTTGGAACGTTGCAACGGATCAACGAGGTCGTTACAAGTTGTTAACAGCTTGTTCCAAACTTGTTGCAACAACTGGGAACAAGCAGTGCGAACACAACTTGTCGACGTCCTGCAAGATATGAAATTGTTTATGTACTCTTGTATATACATTCCTCCCTTCCTGCAACGGGGCAGTTGAGACTTGTGTGCTCACGAAAATAATCTGTTTGTACAATTAATTTCGTCCTATGCCAGCATGCGAGAAGAATGACTCCAAAAAAGCTAGACAGCAGTCGAGTTTAGCGTACCTTAGACTATGCTTATATGAGAGGCCAACGCCATGCAATCAAATTTGCATGCGTTTCCTTGTTGCGATCACATAGACAATAGTTTGCTAATAACACAATCAAAAAAGGTAATATGTGAATTTTATGGTAATATGTGAATGTCTTATAACATTTCTTCTAGGACCTTAGCTTCCCAGTGCGAATTGATTTCGTTGGCTAGAGATCTACTGCACAGAGAAAACCAAAGGAGAGAAACTAGCAAACATGCATCCAGCTTGGGTGATAGTACTTTTTATTCACTTTAAGTTACAGCATATGTAAAGTGGTTCATTGATTTCGTTACATAACTGAATGCCTTTAAAGTTCATTATCGAAACTCATTCAGTTATTAAGAAAATTCAGAAGAAATGAGTTCATAAATGTCTTCAACAGTTTCCCCAAGATTTCGTCTTTCCTCAAGATTTCGTCTTGATTTATCCTGCAAAGCCCCCCCCCCCGTGTATAAGCCCAACAGTATTCACTAACGCTCAAGCCCCTTTCCCAGAACATAAGCTCATGCCATGGACTCATTATTAGACAAGTATACACAGCCAGAAATCTCACAGGCCTGTCGCAAGTTGTTGATTTTACCGGCTTGCGGCAAGTTGTCAACAAGTCGCGACAGGTCTGTTGGTTTCTTCAGGCTGTAACAGGCTTGCGGGAACAGGTCTGTCGCAAGCTGTTGACAACAGAGCCGTAGCGACTTGTTGAAACAACCCGCTACAAACATGTTACTAACAAGAGATAACAGGTCTAGCTGATAGAACAACTTGCAGCAAGTCTGTTGAAAGCAACAGGTTGTTACAACTTGTTACAACAGACCTGTTGCGAGTTGTTTTTGTCAAGTCTGCAGCAAGCTTGTTATCAGACCTGCGCCAAACCTGTCCACAATAAACAATTTTTGTCTTGCATGTCACAACAAGTTTCAACAAGCCTGTTGTAGGGAAACAAATAAAAAATGTGAGTAAGGAGAAAAATCGCACAAAATCCACGCTTCCGGCTTCATGCACTTTCCCATTCAATCATTGCCATTGGCAATATTAAATGTTAAGGCCGCAGTTAGGTCCAGTGTAGGTAGTATTCTACAATAAGCTGTCGTGGTTTGTGTCTGAACTACCTGAAAAAGATATCTCAAACGTGGTGGTCCAGTGTAGGTAGTATTCTATAATAAGCTGTCGTGGTTTGTGTCTGAACTACCTGAAAAAGATATCTCAAACGTGGTGGTCCAGTGTAGGTTAGTATTCTACAATAAGCTGTCGTGGTTTGTGTCTGAACTACATGAAAAAGATATCTCAAATGTGGTGGTCCAGTGTAGGTAGTATTCTACAATAAGCTGTCGTGGTTTGTGTCTGAACTACATGAAAAAGATATCTCAAACGTGGTGGTCCAGTGTAGGTAGTATTCTACAATAAGCTGTCGTGGTTTGTGTCTGAACTACCTGTAAAACGTATTTCGTATAATTTAGACAGTTAGATAATTGCCTAATTAGTAAATTGGGGCTTTCTCGAGGTAGGAACAACTGAATTGTAGTACTGGTTAATACTTTACATTATACCCATGATTTCATTTGTTCATACTCCTGGGAAGTACTGAAAATAGTCATGTTTAATGTTGTTGTTGTGTCTATAGAGTTTAGGAGGACCAGATTGGAATAAAGTTGTAACTTTATCTGTTTATCCTCAATAAATAAAGTGTTATTATTATTATCATTATTATTAAAAAGATATCTCATACATGGTGGTCCAGTGTAGGTAGTATTCTATTATAATCTACAATAAGCTTACAACTTTTTTTTACAACTTTTTATTAATTAAACTTATTATTAATTCAAAAATAACTTACCCTGCAAGTAGCTACAGAGCTAGTCGAGGCAAGGCAAGATAAATACAAAAATAATACAATCATATAAGACAAAAGAAAGAAGTATTTATAATTACAGAAATTGTTTATTATTATTTACAAAGAAAACAAAAGCAATTTCAGACTTATGAAGGAAAAATGGAGGAAAATCTAATTATTTATCTGTCGACTATTTTATTTTGAAATGAATTGGTAGCTTTAGAAGCTTTGAATGTACGGAGTTTAATAATTTTTATATAGTTAGTCCTATTTTCTTAATTATCGTGGGGATTTGAATATAGTCATCTTCTTTTTCCAAAATATCAAAAAGTAGTTGCCGAAGAGTCTTTTTAAATAGTTTCTTAGATAGAATCGTTATATGATATGGTATTCCATTCCAAAGTTTAACACCAAATCGAGAGGATTGTTTTTGTATCTCTAACCCAGAATACTGGACGATTTATAAAACAAATTCAATATATTTAATGGTGCATTATTGTTATTTATATCGTACATTAAACCAGACACATGCAGTCTCACAATAAAGAAAGGTAACTGGTAAGATGCAGGTTTGTGTTTGAACTACCTGAAAAAAGATATCTCAAACTTGATGGTCCAGTGTAGGTAGTATTCTACAATAAGCTGTCGTGTTTGTGTCTGAACTACCTGAAAAAGATATCTCAAACGTGGTGATCCAGTGTAGGTAGTATTCTACAATAAGCTGTCGTGGTTTGTGTCTGAACTACCTGAAAAAGATATCTCAAACGTGGTGGTCCAGTGTAGGTAGTATTCTACAATAAGCTGTGGTGGCAATATAACAAATATACTTGCAGGGAGATGAGCACTCCGCCATGCCGGGATTGGACCGCACCGAGCGAAGCGAGGTGGGTTCGGGAAACTTCCAGCCACCCGAGGTGCGTCCAATCCCGGACTCACCGAACCTGCAAGTATGTTTGGTTTTTATCCCATGCCATTTCGGTAAAATGTACTGAAGAATTTACGCATTTTAATATATAATTACTTGTTTGGATAACGAACATTCTAGCCGCCAACATGCTACGCAAACAAACTTAGGCTTAAATTGAAGGCTAAAGAAATTCTCTACAATATTCCCTTATTCTGGTCATAATGAAAATTCGGACAATTAAAGCCCATTAAAAAACACGCTTTAGAAAACATGTTATAATATGAAAAAGAAAATATGAAACTTAACTCTAAAGCATTTTTGTTTATATTAGTCAACCTTTTCGCGCTTTGTATTCGTGGTTTTGTTTTTCGCCTGTTATGCTGTTTTTAAATTCAGCTCAGTGATCTTCTCTTTCATCAACCCATTAAGTTGCATCGCGCCCTAATGTGCCCTACTTCATTATTTTACTCCGTCTAATGCCAGACGATGTTACAATGGGTTAAGTTTGTTTTATCTCTTTATGACTGATGAAAAACAAAACATAGAAAACTGAAATTGAACAGTAAATATATAATATTGACATATTAGTGGTAGTAGTTACTTAATTTTATAATTAGGTGCCATTGCTGTTAATTAGGGACGGACCATTAGAAAAGTGATGGGGGGGGGGGGATTTTCTAAGAGGCAATATATTTTTTTTGTACACCTATAGAAGAAACTTTTTTTTTCTCACTTGATGCTGGAAATATATTTTTTTAAGTGAAATTTATAGGCCTATCTTCCAAGCAAGGAATGTTTTTTGCACTATACCTGGGAAGATTTTTTTTCCTATTTTTTTTCTGGGAATAAATTTTTGGTTTTGCCCCCCCCCCCCTCACTTTTCTAATGGTCCGTCCCTTATATAGAATTATTATATAGCAAGCATGACTCACTTCCGGTGAAATGGCGGACTGCGATTGTCCGAGAAGCAACGAGAAGCACTTTCAGCGGTCCATTATTTTCCTGTAACGGACGGTCCATTACGAAAAACAAACGCATGCATTTTAAAACAAAACAGCAAAACTAATTGAAAATTTTAATTTAATTTGTTATTAATAAGATATCTGGGAATGGTTTTTAGTGGAAAAGAAGGAATACATTGCTATTTTTGTTTTCTTCGACCAAATATATACCACGCTACTAATATGCATTTCAAATCATGCATGCATGGCATTTCTTGTTTGTTTCAAGTATAAATGCCTATATAAATGCCATACAATAAACTTTTTATTAACCTCGATTGCTCGGTATGTACAGAGAAATATCGGACCTCAGTCTTTTTGTACGAACCTCACCCTACGGGCTCGATCTGCACAAAAAAGACCTCGGTCCGACATTTCTTTGTACAGACCTCTCGTTAGGTTAATAAGAAGTTAGTCATTAAGTTATTTTAGGCAAAACTAAATAAACTTTTATAAAAAATTACAAAATTAACTGACTAAAATACCAATTAATATCCTAAATTACCATGCTATTTATCTGTCTGTACAAGAACATGATCTTTTGTTTGGCCGTTATATTTGCAATAGCCAAAATGTTATTAAATTTTGCACTTAATATTTATAGAAATATGATTTCCATTCAGTAGTGTTATTGAGAACAATGTGGTTTGTTCAATTTAATACCGCATCCATGACAAACAAACAAATTCTCCCACTTTTCAATCTCGATAACAACATCAACCCTTTGCATGGTATCTTCAAGAATCTTCTTAAGAGCCCCCACATTATTTTCTTGATTTCTTGATCCCCACTTGCCAAGTACTTCTTTAGCAGTCCCCATTCCTCCCTTTTCTCCATACGTTTTTTCAATACATGCAGCCGTTATTTGGTCGAAGCAACCTAAAGCGCTCACAAGTGGTTGCTTGCTTTTCTCAGCTAAGTCGAGGAGTTTGCAAATTTGTTGAAAACAACCAATTTCGATTTTATCAATGGGCCATTTGTCCCGGTCACTTGAAAGCGGTGTTTCGTCTTTTGAATCACAAGAACTACACATAGGGCTTTCTTTCGACGACTTCTTGCTTTCCTGTGTTGGTTTTTGTGAACCAATTGTGTCTATAATAAAAGACAAGATAGAATTTCCTTCAGAAATTTTTTTATTTTAAAAGGTTGATAAACCACAAGGTCTCAGAAGCGGCCCGAGGCCGAGGGAACATATCTTTTAGTACGGACCGACCTAAACTGTGAATAACGTGCTTACTTTTTACCTCGGGTCGGTATGACACAGAGGTCATAAATTCGGCTCCTATTTTTTTTTCCATTTTGTGTCGAGCCGCACGCGTAGTCGAAGAGCCTGCGGAGGAGACGACAACTTCCGGTAAATAAGTGTACTTCCGGTGTGACGCGAAATTCCTGACTTGCGAAATATCTGACTATTGTAGAACTGCCCATGCGCAGACGATGCGCATGAATGACTTTGGCTCATAAATTTCGCAACTGAACAGACAACACGTGTATTTATAAAGCCATTTTATTTATACATAAATTTTCCAACATTAATTCTACTACTGATCAACTGAATTGACACTATACCACTGATTGTGAACGTTATAATAAACCTTGAATCGTTGATATGGAAAAATCACTCGAAAGATATAAAATAGACTCCAGTTTCAAAGGTTATGCCGTATATGCATTACTATACTATAAGCACTAAAAATCGGTTCGCGTTTGACCTTCTCACTATTTAGTAAGCAGCAACGATGAGTTCGAAGTTCATGAGTTGGTCGTTTAGATTTGGCGATGTCTATGCTATAGAAACATTTGGTAACATCGCATATGGATTAAAAATCGTTTCGACCGACCGTATTTAGCAAACGTCGTGTATTTCGCGGTCACGATCGACCACACAATTCGCTTTGAAATTTAAAGTGTTTGTGATTGAAACTTAGCGATGTCGATTTGAAATATTTAATTAACGAAGTATTAGAAATTAACATCATGATTATTTTATCTAAACTCTAAAAAACAGTTTTGGCCGACTTAGAATTTAGCAAGCGTCATGTATTTCGCGCCTGTACGCGCGAAATTTCTGACCCGTCACGCTAGGTCAGGTATTTAGCAGAGGTCAGGAATTTCGCTTGACACCGGGAAATTTCAAGCATCGGCCAAAGCGAAACGGAACCCGAAGCTGTCCTTGCACAAAATCCGTCAAAATTGTTGATTTAAAACCAGAAGATGTGATAATTTTGACATACATGTTTAGCTGGATAACTAAGTATATGTTGATATAATGTACAATATTTCGTATGCATAGCATGGGAATACCGCGGCCAACTTTCACTTGTTTGATACTGCTAAGCATTTTATGGATGGATCTTACTGTAACTGGTAGACAACAATTTTTCCAACTGTTCACTCATTACATTCTTCGACTGTGGTACAACTATTACTAATGATGGATCAGTTATATGCACCTAATTATATTTTCGGTACTTTGATATATTTTAAAAATATCTGAAGTGACTGTCGTTCTGCTATGTGCAATCAACAAATAGACTGATAATATTGTCTGTTAGTATTACTAAATACAAGATGAAGTAGTGAAGTAGCTATGTATATCATTCACTCGTCCACAAAATATCCCAAATAATGAATAAATACAGTTAAATAATTGCGTCAGTAAATTCTCTAAATTGTTCCTGTATTTAACTATTATGAATACAATGTTAAAACGGAGCTTTGATTGACTGATTCACCATTTATATTAGTGAACTATTAAACTATCGTGATTTACACGATTTTTGCATATTTACCAGACGATGCCCTATCCACCGCCCCGATGTTAACGCCGAGCGGGCGTCTTGTTTATTTGATGGTTCATGCTTATAACGAAATTCAGAAAAAATTCCTGTTGCGAAGTACATTTGAGATCAGTTGCGTTTGTTACTTTAGTGCAAACATGGTTGACAAACTATTAAAACTACGAGCTGTGTTCTACCATAGCTGCATCAGGCACTTGAAAAACTAACGAAACAATTACCTGAGCTTGAAGCTTCACTTGAGGTTTCATTTGGCCATCTAAAGTTCGAGTTGTCTTCTACCATAGCTGTATCAGGCACTTGAAAAATGGATGAAACAATTATACATAGGGGATATAAGGCTGCGCGAATTAAGATATAGACTTTGATTTCGCGTTGAGTTTGACGTCTGCGTTGCTTGATCGCGGAAATCACATATAGGAAATCACATGATATAGTTAGTCATTATATAAGATTCACTTTATTCCTTGGCAACAAGCCAACCTGTACCTGTGTAGGTTGGTTCATCGTCATCTTTGTTTTTCAAAACAATCATACCGACAGATTTACCACGCTTTTCCAGTCTTCCAACTTTGTTGGCTTTTTTTGTTATAAAAGGAAAAAAACAAAAAATGAAGATTTTGATAGTTGCCTATAGCAAAGTTATGGTACTAATAATTATAACAACAATAACAATAAAGATGAGGACAGGGAAGATGGCTGTCAAAGGGAAGATGGCTGTGAAACTCATTAGAATATCAATATAGTTCATTATCTATGTTAGTCAACGTTTATTCATAAATCTGGTCCCTCACCGTCACGTGTGTATTGTATTTTTGCCCAACTAACCAATAGTAAATTCCAATTACCCTATTGTTCGAGTCACGGGTAGGTATAACTTCCCTAAAACATTGCTATTGGTGGATTTGGCAAAAATACAATACACACGTGACGGTGAAGGACCAGATTTATGAATAAACGTTGACTAACATAGATAACGAGTTATATTGTTATTCTAATGAGTTTCACAGCCATCCCCCCTTCGATAGGCTATGGGATGACAGAGTGCGATAATTCACGTACTTACGTACCGGAAGTACCCCAATATATACGGTCTGGTACTTCTTTGTTTTCAACCATTACATGTAGGTACGCGGAACTAATAATTTCCTGGCGGAGGTAATAATAGTGATGATTATTATATCAAGTGATTCATACCGTTCATAGATCCTTTGCGATACGAGTCTCCTGTCAATTGAGAACCTGTGAATAATTCAAAAATTCCATATTACAACAAAAACATGCGTAGAAAATTTAGATACAGTGTACATGAGGAAAAAATTATCTACAATGCTTATAACTAAAACTTCCTATCGACTGTAACCAAGACAGGCAAACTGATATAGGTTCGCTTGATACCTCTTCAAAAAGCCATAGAAATAACGCAACAGCTTAAAGTCCTGAAAACTAAAGCTTAGGTACTACCAGCTTTTATGAATTATATTCAATACACACGGTACCTATACAAAGTGTGCACAGAAATATATGGTCTTCCAGAACGGATACGTAAATTGCAAACTAATGTATAGTCAAAGTCTAACCGTAATCAAACAATTACCTGAGCTTGAAGCTTCACTTGAGGTTTCATTTGGCATTCCAAAGTTCGGGATGTCCTCTACCATGGCTGCATCAGGCACTTGAAACAATTAAACATAGGGGATATAAGGCTGTGAGAATTCAGATATGGACTTCGATTTCGAGTAGTGCAAATAACACTTTATGAATAAGCATAGCGAATGAGTAAATTATTGTTTTCACCACAAGAATATAAAACCATGTATCAGTTAATAAAACAAACAGAAAACAAAACAGCACTCATTCTGGCCGGTTTGTCTGCATCGACATCTTCACTAGTAAAAACATCACAAAATTTCTCACTGATATTCCGTGATGTCTTTAAGAGTTCGTATAAGCTTATCAGAAGATGCACTCAGAAATTATCAACTATAATCAGATTGCAGCAATTTAGCCTGATAAAAAAAAGATATCACTATAACATTAAAAAATATACAACTCATATTTAATAATTAGACAACTTATCTACTCGTTAAATATGATTCAAAAACTCATTAATAATTCATGAGGAAACACAAAGAAAAATCATAAGCATGTCGTATCTTCATATGTGATAGAGATTTCCCTTGATTTACTTAAACTTTAACTTTGATTTCCTCGACTTACACAACGTAGTTTTTAAAAATTGCTGCGCCAATGAACTTACAAGACCGATCGTTTTTGAAGCAATTTAAAACATTCGCAGTGTGTGTTTCATCAAAGCTGAAGTCTGATAAAACACTGCTGCTCATGTTTTAAACAGTACTTAAAAAATACATTTCTACAAAAAATACATGTCAACTAAACATTTCAAAATTCGCAAAGTAACAACTCCTTCAGTATTAGCCACTCACCAGTATTGAGCCAAATTTTTACACTCTGTATGTCAAACACCTTGGACGGGCGTTTGTCCGACCGGCAAACTGCAGGGGATTTATCGTTGTAGAATCTCTGAAGGTCACTAAGCTTCCAGAAGTGGCGGTGCCCACAACGGTCTGAATCACACTGGATCTCATGATGACGAGAGCATTTTCTTTCTTCTTTACCAAAACAGCAGGTACATTCCACTTCGAGGTCATAGCTGGTCATGCTGAATAATAGTTGATCTGGAGATTTAAGGTCGTCCAAGCACGTTTTCAGAGTGGCTAAGAGATGACTGGCAAACTCGAAATGGTTGCCATCATGTTTTGCAAAAACGGCAATCTTAATGAACTCGTGGAGGTTGATTAAACAAACATCATACACGTCCCCGTCCATGATAAGCGGAAACAAGGAGTAGTTGCAATAGAAAGAAGGCGTGGCTTGTTGATTGGGGAAGCGCTTTTCCCACTCAGAAATTAACCTCACTTGAAGCTTCGTAAACAGGCCCATCGGTACAAGTTGGCGAGGAAATGTTACAAACAGCGATGGAACATTGCTAGCTTCCAACTCTTCTCCTGGTATCATAGTTGGAGCAACTGAAGGGACATAAAAAGCTGCCTTCCCCTCGTGCTGGCAAGAACAAATCAAATTAAACTTTTGCATCAGCTCTTCCAAAAGTTCTGCGTCTTCCAGCTTCTGAAGATATTCTCGAAACAAAATGCCTTTCTGCCTGAACACATCAAGAGCGTGCCTGGACAATGCATCCAATTTGACAGGCATGGAGATCACTTTCGTAAAGCGATTCATCAGCCAGTGAGGATCCAATACAACCTTGCTGGATCCACTGTGGTGTACGACCACACCTTGGCGGTGTAGAAATTTGATAGCTTGACCAAACTCCTCAATGTCACAGGCCTCCGCTTCCCGCTTAGCTTCGTCAATTGGGATATACTTGCAATCTGGTGAAAGCTTCTGGCTTAGAGCAACTTCAAAATCTAGCCACTTCACAGGCATTAAAATCTCCTGGTTAAGGACTGCATTTGAGAAGTCAAAAAGCTTTCTACGAAGCTCTCGCACGTCGTCTCCGTCGTCGCCTTCCAATGTATTGTCGATCAGGAAAACCCCAGGAATGACATTCTGATATTTTCCTCCAGACAAGACCTTCTTGATTCTATTTCGTACGCTATCTATTTTCCTGTCGTTGCCTTTCACCTTATCATTGTGAGTTAAAGCTATTAAAACTGGTGGCAGTTTAAAGTTCTCGCCTTTTGCAGTGGTATAGTGACCAGATTTATCAGGAAACTGTTGATCTTGGCATTCTCCTAAACCTTGCAGAAACTTCAACCATGATGTAAAATTATCTAAATTGGTATTAAGATGAGGATTGTTCATCTCTATCTCTTCCTCTTCCTCACTTACTTTAAACCTGGGAACGGCGGGTTTATCAAACTCCAGAGAAAGGTCGAAAACCAAAACGTAAGGGCAATGCGGTTTCACAAAGCAGCCATGGGTATCGTAATAGATTGACTGTCCAGCAAAGTCACTTACAAATACCCGAAGAACTTCTTTCTGGTCGTGTTTAGTGGTCAAAATATTAGCCTGCGATTTGATTTCTGAAATTTCTTCACTTAATAATTTTCTTCTCTTCGCTGGCTTCACTGGTTCTGGCGCATCCCCTTCAATATACCCCTGAACTCCGCTATCAATATTGTCAAGGTTTTCTAAAATAAGCAGAAACTTTGCTCTATTAAGATTCTTAGCAGTTTTTTTGTATAACACCTTCTTTGCCTCACTTTCACTGGTCATAAACTTCTTCACTTCTCTTTTTTTCCAGGGATCTTCCGCATTTTGTTCTGATAGCTCGATAACATTAACGTCAATGCCAGTGGTACTGGGTTGATCTTTGTTGAATGGTAATCCCAAAAGACGTCTCATCAGCGACGTCTTTCCGCCTCGGTCTTGCCCGACCAGCATAATCGGAATTCGATTATTCTTTGCTTTACCTTCTTGGAGAGCTATCGAATATGCACGCCTATATTCTTTCTCTTCTAGACAAAATAAAGTTAAAACAAGATTTAACGCTGTGTAAAACACGATCAAAATCTGACGAGAAAATCTTATTTACAACAATATATTCTTGTGAACAGAACAAAATACTTATAGCCTGCCTAAACTAGCCAGCCTGAGCCATTGCTTTTGTATGGAAAATTTCCCAGCCTGAGCACTATGCTGAGCACCCTTAAATCAGACTAGCTTGGGTACCTGGGCTAGCTCGTCTGATCTCTCATAAGAGCATTTGATATGTTTTAATCTGATCATGCAGCCAAACGCATCTCCAATTACACAGTACAACTCAAGTTGTAAGCATATTGCATGCAACAGTTTTAAGCCACGAATATATGGTTGTAACAGTCATAAAAGATAAAGTTACGATCTTTCTCATCAGCCAGACTATAATGAGGGTCCTGAAAGGGGGGGGGGGGTCGTATTCCCATTTCCCAGCCCAAATTTTGACTAAATCCCATTGTCCCAGAGCAGACATCCCATCATCTCAGTGGCTGTCCTGCTCAAATCTTAATCCCATTCCCATTTTCTATTGTTTTTTTGCTGATGAATCCCAGTCCCAGTGCATGAAATCCCATTTTCCCACCCAAAAATAAGCAAATCCCAGTTCCCATTTTACCCCTTCAGGACCCTCTATAATAGTTTTTACCTGTAAACCACATTTAAATCATAAATATTTTGTATATATTATCACTCTGCCTGTTTTCAGTTGTATTTCGGCTGTTGAAAAAGATCGTGACTCAATCTTTACGATCGTTACGACCATATGGAAACCAGGCGTTGGGCAAAAGTTGTGTAGTGTAAATTGACCTTCAGACAAATAATGCATCACCCAAAAATTTTAGTTACACACTTGACTTTAGTTAACTTAATTCACATAAAATTGAAAGACCTTTATTGGACGTCTATTGATTGTCCATTCTTAGCAGGATAAAAGCAGAAACAAACAAAAAAACAACAGCTAAAGTCTCATTGCACAACATGCTTAATTGTTTACTTCCCAGGTTGGAGTGGACCTATAATCTAATGCGAGCTGCGAGCAAATTTAGCCAAAGCCAATCAAACCCTAACACAACGTTAAATATGTATTTTAGTCTAGAAAAAATTTGATATGAAGAACATTCCATCATTGGATATTTGATTTCATTTAATTTATCTTTAATATTCAATATTCAAAATTACTGTGAAAAATGGCTTTCAGCTATATATATAGCTAGGGCTTGTATAAAATGAAATAGAATATCCACCAAATGGTCCTCTATAAAGCGTTCTCCGCCTCTACCAAGCGCCCTGCCACCCTGCCTTAAACCATCTCTCTGTATGTTCATTGTAGATTTGTAGTTCCATAACTATTATTTCAAAAGGATTACAGTAAGGTAACGGGACCTCTTAGTGCAAGTCGCCTGTTGTTAATTGGCCTCTTTTATTTTTTCTAGTGCAAGTCGCCTGCTGTTAATTGGCTCATTTTATTTATTTTTTTAGCTTGAAAAAATTGAACCATCGGGAAAAGTATGACCACGCTAAAAACTACATTAAAAATGATAAAAAATCTTTAAGAATTAGTATTTGTCCATGAGATAAAATTGTTTTTGTTTATCTGTCCATAGAAACACCACCTAAACTAAAGGTTAAACTGCATTGTTATCAAAAGTTCCGATTTCGTTAAGTATTTCAATGTTGTTGATGTCATAGTTCACTTCTTGCTTAATTGTTCTAGATCCTCTTAAGCACAATACTGCAGATCTTAGTATATTAAAAGACAGTTTTGCTCTCAGCTAATACATTACCATGCTGTGTTCGACCTGCTTCCTCCCCGACAATTTCAACGCAAGTTCTGCAAGAAATCGCTCAGTTTCTCTACTATTTCCCCCATAAGGCGTGAAGATCAATGGAGTAAAGGAACCATGCTCAACGTCTAACACGCGTTGATTATATTGTATTAAAATATAGTCGAATGTCCTCAGCATGACGACGGTAGAATTTAATGCCGGACTTATATATAATTTTATTATATAGTAGAGAGTGAGATACTGAAAAGAGAGTGAGATATCTTCACTAGTGAAGATATCGATCACGTGATTTTTTCCAATTTGCTTTTGAGAACATTACACCGTGGCTTGAAGATATGACTGTTATCTTCTCGTGTTTTCTCCTCGTAGGACGTTTAATGCAGTTGTGTGAATTCTTATTTATTTCCTTTCTTTTATCCTGTTGTTCGTTTGTCGTTATAATGCCACGGGCATGGCGGAGGGATTGGTAATCCTAAAAGACTTCTCATCAGCGAAGTCTTTCCGCCTCAGCCTTGCCCGATCAGGATAATCGGAATTAGATTATTTTTTGCTTTACCTTTTAAGAGAGCTTCCTCTCGACGTCTTTGCTCTCCATACTCTTGAGAAAATAAAGTTAACACAAAATTTAGCACTACGTGAAATGAAATATAATATCCACCAAATGGCCCTCTATAAAAAGTCCCCCCACCTACCAAAAGCCGTGCCCTAACGTCTAAGAATATTTTTTTAAGTTTTTAGAACAAAAATTTCGAATTATTACCTACTATTTTAGGAGGATTACGCCCGTATTCTAAAAGCTCACTCACACTCAATGAGTCTCCGGAGGTTCAATCTGAGCTTCTCTTGAGTGTCAATGCTGGTTTTGAATAGCTGGAGGGTGAGCAGTCACATAGTAAGGTACGACACTAACCCTCCAGGTATTCAAAAGCAGCATTCACACTCAAGAGAAGCTCAGATTGAACCTCCACTCATTGAGTGTGAGTGAGCTTTTAGAATACGGGCGTTATTAATCTTTACGACCGTCACGACCCTAAGGAAACCAGGCTTTGGGCAAAAGTTGTGTTGTGTAAATTGGCCTTCAACACATGATGCAACAAAAACCATGACCAGCCGACAATTTAAAAAAATAAAGTAAAAAACAAATTCGGAAAATACAAGACATCTTGAGAATTCAATATATAATTCAAAACAAGACGCAGTTTGAGACTGTAAATTTTCGACTTTATTTCAAAGGCATCTTCAGACAGAATGAAATACAATACTTTACAACACATATATATATATATATATATATATACAACGCAGAGAGAGAGAGAGAGAGAGAGAGAGCGTGTCTTGGAATGGTTATCCTAATGGCGTTAGAAACTTTTTGATTAAAAAGCTTAAAACCAAATTTATTGATAGCTCTACTTCCGATGCCGTTAATCATGACACGGATGATGATATGTTGCCTATAATTTGGATTCGTATTCCTTATCTCGGAAACCGTGGCGATTTTCTTTTAAAATCATGTCTTAATAAAATACAAAGATTTCTTTCTAAACCGGTTAAGTTCATCACTATTTATGACACTAAAAAGCCCTCTTATTTTGTTTCCAACAAAGATAAACTTCCTTCTTTATCTCGTAGTAATCTTGTATACGAGGTCGCTTGCCCTGGTTGTGGCAAAACCTATATATTGGCAGGACACAAAGATGCCTTTCTGTATGTTTGAAAGAGCATGCAACTAGGCGCTCTTCTAGTGCAGTGGGCCAACATTTTTCTGAGTGTGAACATGCTCAATTCTTAGCTACCTTACAAGACCAGTTCACATTACTCAACGATCTTCCTTCGCCTTCTGACAACTCTTCTCCTATTGAAAACCTTGTTTTCAACAGCTATACAGAATACTTCACATTACAAAATCTAACAACTACAACATTCTTGCTTTTCTTGAAGCACTGCTTATCAAACCTTTTGTTAACACTGGACTTAAAGCTAGTAAAGAACTACAACTGTTCACATAACACTTTAACTTAATCTTCTTCTACTTGTCGGGTCTTTCCTTTCAATCTTATTCCTTTTAATATATTAAACATTGTTGTAAATATAGCTAAATATTCCATTTTCAGTTATTACTATTTTCTTTATCATGCTTCGCTTCGCTTGGATAATCCTTCTTTCCGCCCACATGACAGATGCTCTCTCTCTCTCTGCGTTGTATATATACTGTATATATGTGTTGTAAAGTATTGTATTTCATTCTGTCTGAAGATGACTTTGAAATAAAGTCGAAAATTTACAGTCTCAAACTGCGTCTTGTTTTGAATTATATATTGAATTCTCAAGATGTCCTGTATTTTCAGAAATTGTTTTTTACTTTTAATACATGATGCAACATGCAAAAATTTCAGTTATACACTTGACTTTAGCTTAATTCACATAAAATTGAAAGAAAATTGATTTATTGGACGTCTACTGATTGTCCATTCTTAGCAGGATAAAAGCAGAAACAAAGCAAAAAGCAACAGCTAAAGTCTCATTGCGCAACATGCTTAATTGTTTACTTCCCAGGAGTGGGAAACTTGCATCAAATTCCTAGGCGTAGCTGCGAGTGATCTGGATTGATCAGTTGCGAGCTGCGAGTGGACCTATATATAATCTGATGCGAGCTGCGAGCAAATTTAACCAAAGCCAATCAAACCCTAACACAACGTTAAATATGTATTTTAGTGTAGAAAAAATTTGATATGAAGAATATTCCATCATTGGATATTTGATTTCATTTAATTTATCTTTAATATTCAATATTCAAAATTACTGTGAAAAATTGCTTTCAGCTATATATAGCTAGGGCTTGTATAAAATGAAATATAACATCCATCAAATGGTCCTCTATAAAGCGTTCCCCGTCTCTATACGAAGCGCCCTGCCCTAAACGTGTAAGAATTTTGCTTAAACCATCACTCTGTACGTTCATTGTAAATTTGTAGTTCCATAACTATTATTTCAAAAGGATTAAAGTCACGGGACCTCTTAGTGCAAATCGCCTGTTGTTAATTGGTTCCTTTTATTTTTTTATTAGCCTGAAATAAATTTTGTGTAGATGACATCATCAGGTTGTTTTGTACAAGCCTCATATATACAGGCCCAGTGTGCACAGATTAAAGTACTTTTCCATCGGACCTCCAAAAATATGCACCAACACCACTTTATTCAACAAATAGATTTCGAAAATTACTCCTGCACGCCCTGGAAAGGCTTTCCTTTTGCTAGAAGAAAATCTCTTATAAAGAAGCTAAAACGTAAACATTTTTCGAATGCTGATCGGATTTTTACGGAAAACATCAATGCGGGACTCGCATATTTTAAAATCAAGAAATGTATTGAACCATCGGGAAAGGTTTAAAATTATACTGAATGTCCTCAGTATGACGACGGTAGAATTTAATGCCGGACTTATATATAATTTTATTATATAGTAGAGAGTGAGATACTGAAAAATACACAGTGAGATATTTTCCATATCTTCACTAGTGAAGATATCGATCACGTAACTTTTAGTATTTATACAATTTTTTGCTTGGAACTATATAATAAACAGAACATTACACGGTGGCTTGAAGATATGACTTTTATCTTCTCGTGTTAAAAACAATATTTTACTCACTCGCTGCGCTCCTCGTAAAATATTGTTTCCTTTAATGGTAATCCTATAAAAGACGTCTCATCTGCGAAGACTTTCCGTCTCGGCCTTGCCAGATCAGCATAATCGGAATTGATTTATTTTTTGGTTTACCTTTTACGAGAGTTTCAACACGTCTTTGCTGTTCAATATCTCGACAAAATAAAGTTAAAAAAAGATTTAGCACCACGTAAAATGAAATATAACCTCCACCAAATGGCCCTCTATAAAGCGTTCTCCCTCTACCAAGCGCCCTGCCCTAAACGTGTAAGAATTTCTTTTAAAGTTTTTAAAACAAAAAATATGATTTTTTGCTTAAAACTTCACTATACAGTACCGACTATTTTAAGAAGACTAAGGTCACGTGACCTCTTAGTGCGACTAGTCGCCTATTGTTAATTGGCCTCATTTATTTTATTTTATTAATGTAATTATAAATTTCACGTGGAGATCTGTTGTAATTCTCTTGCCCAGATAGGGTAGCCTGAACTAAATTTTGGGTAGATATCATCAGGTTGTTTTGTACAAGCCAAACTAAAAGGCCTAGTGGCAGTGCACACACTATACGAGTTTCGAACCCTGGAAACGTAAGACTGCACAGATTAACGTACTTTTCCATCGCACCTCCGAAAATATGCACCAACACCACTTTATTCAACAAAGTGATTTCGAAAATTACTCCTGCATGTCCTAGAAAGGCTTTCCTGCTGCTAGAAGAAAATCGCTCATAAAGAAGCTAAAACGTAAATATTCTTCGAATGTTGATCGGGTTTTTACGGAAAACGTCAATGCGGGACTCGCAAATTTTAAAATCAAGAAATGTATTAAACCATCGGAAAAAAGTATCAACCGTGGGTTTAAAATATGGTCGAGTGTCCTCAGCACGACAACGGTAACATTTAATAATGCTGGACTTATATATAATTATATCAGCAAATATTGAGCATAAAATATATAAAGAAGAACCAATAGAGACGTCGTCTTTCTTCTCGTAGGATGTTTAATGCAGTTGTGTGAATTCTTATTTATTCCCTTTCTTTTATCCTGTTGTCCGTTTGCCGTTATAATGCCACGGGCATGGCGGAGGGATTTAATGGTAATCCTATAGACGTTTGATCAGAGAAGACTTTCCGCCTCGGCCTTGCCCAATCAGCATCATCAGAATTCGATTATTTTTTGCTTTACCTTTTTCGAGAGCTTCCAAACGACGTATGGCCTCGTCCTTATCTTGACAAAATAAAGTTAAAACAAGATTTAGCACTACGTAAAATGAAATATAACCTCCATCAAATGACCCTCTATAAAGCGTCCCCCCTCTACCAAGCGCCCTACCCTAAACGTGTAAGATATTTTTTGAAGTTACAACATCACTCTGTATGTTCATTGTAGATTTGTAGTTCCATACCTACTATTTTAAAAGGATTAAGGTTACGTGACCTCTTAGTGCAAGTTGCCTATCGTTAATTGGCCCTTTTACTTTATTAGACACTAGAAGCGGCCGAGCCAGCCCGGGTCATTGCGTTTGTATGGAAAATTCCCAAGCCTGGGCACCGTAGATCTCGGGTCAGTCGAGGCGGGATCTCGCTTAGGCTAGCCAGCTCGGTTCCCATATAAACGTCAAATGAAATTTAATAGGACATAAGGCCACATAAAAAATTACTTGTTTAGCGTCCCCGCCCGACCTGATAAAAGTCCCCGACCTCCGATTTTTAAATTTTTTTTTTTAAATCCGTCCGAGTTTAGTGCAAAAACTCTCTATAAAATAGACCGTTTTACTTGAAAAAATGGTGATTTTACTCTTCTGGGAGCTATGTAATACGTTTACACAACAGGTGGGAAATTTGTCTGAGCATGCGCGAGCAAAATGAGTCACGCAATTGAGTGGAATACACGCAACGCGTGTTTACAAAAAGGCAGAATCGTGTAAATATTGCCAAATGTTTGTACCGAATAAATGACTGTTTTATGTTGAAAATGGACATGATCTAAATTAATCATACAGAATTTTTTAGTGACGTTCTATTTCAGTACCTGCCATTGTCTCTGGTGGGCTGTCCATGTGCATTCGATCTGAAACAGTTGCTACTTTGCTGTCGAAGAATTTCGAATGTTTACATGAAAATAGAGGCAAGTCATGCATTTTACAACCTCTCAAACTGTATGAGCCCCTATTTTTACGCTTATACCTTAGATATCAAATAAAAGTACATGAAACAGAGAACATTTGTAGAAAGTTTTATCGTGAGGCCACGGCCAGTTTTTAAAATATCTTTATTTCTGTTCCGGTCATCACCAAAATTACACAAAAGCCGGACTTGAATATACAACAAATTTTGAATCTCATCAAGCACAAAAATACTTAACGTGTAACCAAAATATGCTCATGAAATCGAAATTAATAGCTAAATTTTCAAACTAGACCCTTCTTGAAGCGGTTTTCATGAAGGAAGTTCACATTTCGGCCTTTGATTCTTGGCAAAAATTTGACCACAACACGTGCGAAGCAACTGGGTCTCAAAGACTGAACTAAAACATTGTGAGCCCCTATTTTCCTGACGATATGTTTGATACCTACAAACGCCGAAAAGTTTTTCTTTTCATTTAGCTATATTTGAAATTGAGGCCACGGGCTATTTTTGAGAAAATACAGTTCAAAGTCAAGCTATTTTTACATATTTTCAAAATTTGTCAAATTTCGCGAGCTTGTATTTTGAACTTAAACAGCTGAAGTTACATTAAGAAACATAGAATGGAAAATTTGAGGTATATAAAGTTAATTTCAACTTACATTTCATTCTCAAATCACGTCTTTCTTCGTTTATTACGGTTTTAAACAAGCCATAGATCGACGTATACGGTATTTACTCCCATGTTCACGTCGCCATATTAACTTCTTCCAATCACTCGATTACAAAACAAATCATCCCAAAACAAAGAATTCATAGTCGACTTTTAAAAGAATAACCGTTAATTTGTAAATCGTTGAATGGAAAGCAAAAAATCGTCAGCTAAAACAGCTTCTTGCTAACTTTCTGCTTTGTTTTGAATGTAAATGCAATGAGCTTTGTTTCTGCCCGCAATTTTTTGGTCAGCGACGACAAATTTCCCACCTGTTGTCATGCAGTCGTAATAATGCAAACTTTAAATTGGACCAATCAGTGTCCGCTATTCATGACAGTCCGCCATATTTTTGAGATCAGTGAGGATGACCACTCACGCACAGTGACCCACGCCCGCGATATTTGATGAACTTTAGACTTCGCTAATGCAATTCTTTTCCCCGGGTGTAAATAGCCGGGGGAATTAGAACCCTCGCACGGCGCTTGCGCCGTCGGCTCGGGGATAAACCGTCATACCTTGTACAAACGTCGGTTGACATGCTATTACGTATAACTGATGGTAAGTTAATATGTGCAGACAACCATGGGAAGATTCA
>CACRXK020001671.1:0-42398 GCA_902702795.2 Paramuricea clavata
TGACATGTGCCCCCAATACGTAATGTCAGCGGAAAAATATGGGTGTACTTTGTGTTCTGCACGTGTATAATTTGAAACAAAACCATTACTGCAATATAAATGCCATCAAGAAATTGAAAGTTTATAGACTAGCGTTTAATAGCTTGTTTAAGGTAAATAATTTTATATTCTTGATGCTAAAATGTAAAGACTGAAGCTGCGGGGGCCCACACAGTGGTGGGCCAATACCCTGTGAGTGGTGGGCATAGATATCTATGGACGGTGGTGGGCCACTTGAGGGGCCTGGTGGGCTAAATGGCCCACCAGTCTATTACTTAAAATATGCCTTGCATTAATACACACGTGACGGTGAAGGACCATATTCATGAATAAACGTTGACAAACATAGATAATGAGTTATATTGTTATTCTAATGAGCTTCACAGCCATCTTCCTTTCAATAGTCTATGAACACAGCAAAGCAAGACGGAATTCCGTATTGTCTATGCATATTATGGCTGCTCGGATTGAATTCAATACTTTAACTTTAGTGAAATTAATATGGAAAATTATGAGCGAGTTCGATCAAATTTTTGCTAAGCCTAAGCCTAATGATTTGACTTTGTTACTTGTTAGAAAGTGGGAACGTTAAACAATATTCAAAGTTCACTGCGAGCTGATTGTATGTTTATATTATTTGGCAACAATGACGCTTCAAAATGGCCGATATTTATGAGAGTCCACATGGACTTCTTAAATTTAATATCGTGCTCCATGTTTTCTATCGTTACAACAATCTCGACAGCTTTTCTAAGGCTAAGCTAATCCCGAATCCCGATCCCTGCTATTTTTTTATATGATTTCAAATTAATTGTGCTGCCAGTTATGTAACATATTAGGAATAACTAGTATACAGGGTATCCCCAAAAAAGTACCCTCTATAGAAATTATCCTATTGAGTATTGTTATAATTTGAATGCCTGAGCACTATGCTGAACACAAGAGTGCGCAAACACAATTGAATTGAATTTTTAGTTGCCAGTCGCATAAAATCCTATATTTCACAACAATAGGATAAATTTCTATAGAGGGAACTTTTTTTTTGGGACACCCTGTAGAGTATAGCCCTCCAAATCACCAATCCCACATTAACCAAAATTTTGAACTCAACAAGTCTAGACAAAAATTTCATCACAGCTTGAAAGAGCATCATCAAACTAGCAACATTCCAAAGTTTCGTTGCGAAATGTTGTAAAATGCGGATAATAATTATAGCCATGCGAAGTTTGCCGTTTTTCAATCAATATTTACAAACGGGAAATGGTTACCACTTCCATGCGTAATACAAAATGACTGAAAATTGCAAACTTCGCAAGGCTATATTTTCCGCATTTTACAACATTTCGCAACGAAACTTTGGAATAGTACTAATTTTGTGATCAGCTCTTTCAAGCTGTGATGGAATGTTTGTTTAGGTTAGCTGAGATAAAAATTTTGGAAAAGTGTAAATCGTTTCCCGCTCGTAATACAAAAGGACTGAAATTGCAAATTTCGCAAGGCTATATTTTCGGCATTTTACAACATTTCGCAACGAAACTTTGGAAAAACTTTGGAATATTACTAATTTTGCAATGCTCTTTCAAGCTGTGATGAAATTTGTGTCCAGGCTGGTCTAGATCAAAATTTCACTCATAAGGGGAAAGGCCTATTGTACTCGCCATCGCATGATTACCTATACTAATAATATTAATAATATTATTTATATTATTTATATTATTAATAATATTACTATATTTAATAATTATTATTAATATATATATTTATTATATATTTTTTATTATTAATATATTTTTATTTATTATTATCGTTATTATTAATATTATTTATTATTATTATTATTTTATATCATTATTTTATTATTATTATTAATATTATTATTGCTATTTTTTAACCAATAATAATATTAATAATATTATTTGTTCCCCGATAATCACCTCGCCTTCGGCGAATAATTGTTAATTACTTCTGTATTGGGAAAGTGTACACTTTTATAACATTTTATTCTGGCCAATGCATAGAAATAATACCAGATTCATGACCCCCGTCCACCCGCCCCCCCCCAAAAAAAAGCCTCCGGCCGCCAGGACACATACTTAATGACTTAATGACTGATAGAGATATACCACTCCTTCACAAACCTTCTCTTCTTAGATTAATGACAACACTGATCGAGTATCATGATCGTAGAAGTCGCAGTGTCGCTATTTCTTATTTGGACTATTTGGTACATCAGTAATACCTGTATAAAGAAGCAAGGAATGCCCCCCGGACCCTTTCCCTTCCCATGGATTGGCAATATACCTCACGTAATATCCGACCAAGCATTTCCTTTCAGGAAATTGTCCAAAGAATATGGAGAAATCTTCACTGTATTCATGCCCAATGGAACGGGTGTTGTACTAAATACCGCATCACTCGCAAGAAATGCAAGACTTGGCACAAAAGACGGCATTGCTGGCAGGTCATCCGAATTAATTTATCCATTGGAACTTATATTTGGGAAGGACGTTGTCTTTGCAGATTACTCGGCCGGGTATTTATTTCGCAGGAGAGTGTTGAAATCATCACTTCATGTATTTGGATCCGGTCTTGGGCAAGTTGAAGATCGTGCAAGACATTCCGTTCAACTCGCACTGCAAGAAATTGAAAAATGTCAGTCGTTCTCGCCAAACAAACTTGTCCAATCAACAATATTTGCGCAAGTTTGGGAATGGTTAACATCTAAGAAGATAACTCTCGATGATCGGAAAATAAGTTTATTTAAGGAAATAGGAGGGATAGCAATGAATCAGCCTAGAGAAAAATCCATATATCTATTGATACCATTCCTTGGATACGTAGCTAACAACTTCAACCGTGAGATAGAGAGGGCAAAAGATATCAAGAAACAGCTATTTGCACACGAATTCTCTGCTCACCGTGAGACGTACAGTCCAGGGGTCATACGGGATTTGACAGACAGCTTCATCGGTGCCTACGAGAACGAGATTACAAAAGGGACAAGCAAGGCCATCGGGTCGATAGAAGATATACCCGACTTAATGTTAGATGTTGTTGTAGCAGGAGTAGATACAGTCTCAACTACAATTTGTTGGTTTATTCTTTATAATGTCTTACATCAAGATATTCAAGCAAAACTTCACAAGGAGCTTGATGACGTGGTAGAAAATGATCGCCTCCCATGCTGGCAAGATGCTCAGAACATGCCTTATTTACAGGCTACTTTATGCGAAGTACTACGGATGTGCGGACCTTTTTCACTCACAGCGACAAATGCTATTCGTGATACAATTAACTATCGGTGGTTATCGTATTCCAAAGAATACAAACGTCCTCATAAATATTGGAGAAATCCATCATGAACCAAAAGAATGGCCCGAACCTAATGAATTCAAGCCTGAACGATTTCTTGACAGTGATGGAAAGTTTGTGGGTTGGACAACGAAACATGCTTTCATGCCCTTTGGACTTGGTCGTAGAGAATGTCTCGGTCAGCTTTTTGCAAAGATCGTGATGTTCACATTCGCGTCAACGTTACTACATCTCTACAAGATTGAGCTTCCTGAGGGAGCGGAGAAACCATCTACTTCACCCATAGGTATGCAACTTCATCACCCTAAAGATTTCACGGTTGTCGTAAAAAAACGACATTAATATAAGTGTTTACATCGAGAAAGATCTTCCGTTGAAGTTATTTAAATCACATTACGTTTTCATTAAGTCTTTAAATTTGTTCATAAAATGGAATAATCACGCAGAATAATCGGTACGAGAGTGTCAGGTTTCCCCCCTTTTCGAATAACTTAACGACAATGATTATCTCGATCAATTTTCAGTGTTTCATAACTTTTCCTTACGGAAGGAATGGTAGTTGCAATTTTGCATACACTATAATGTACAATTAGGCTTGTCCGCTTTGTGGAAAGATTCAATTGTTCAATTTCAAAACAAAATAATAATATGCCAATAATAACTTGCGTCATGCGAAGCAAGCCATGGCCACAGGTGATGCTATGTAAATTTTTAATGATTTGCATTATTCTTTAACCTATGTAGATGCAGGATTATAGCATAGCATGACCAGTTACCATAGGTAGCTCACCACTGGCGTCATTGATGTCGCTTGATTTGCTACACTGTATAATATATTTTTACATTAATAATGCGATATTTACTTCTTACAAGTACAATGCAATGATTTGAAATTAATACATTTGTGATGAATAGGCCTACGTAATTTCTTGTAAATGATTTTCATTATAGAAAATAACAATATGCAATTTTACAACAAGGCGTCTTTTTATGTATCCAAATCACAGCTTCCTAATCCGGAACAATACTGGAGCATTAGATATTTCAACGACTCACTCCTCTGCTCAGATTTGGTCTAGAGAAATAAGCAGTAAAAATTCAAATAAGAATGAATCATGAGATTACCTTGATTGGAATTAATTTGGGACAGTGGCGGAAATATTCGGAGTGGGGAATTTATGTTGCCATCTTTTATTCTTGCTAGAAATCTTAGTTCCTTAATCTTTGTTGCCTTAAAAGTTATGCAATATATAGCTTACTCTTTAGACTACCATGCTTTCATGGTCGAAAAATAATCGCCATAGCTTTGGTAAAGAAGGAGTAGCAAGAATGACAACCCTTTTTCGAATTAGTCCAGTCGACTTCTTTCAAATAATATGCACCAAATAAGCGTTGCAGGTTGTATATGATTGGGAATATTCCAATGTTTTGCAAATTCCACTGCTCTCCATGTCATCTAGTCACTTGTTTCGACTTACTGCAGTATTTATAAAAAGGTTCTATTGCTCGCATAAAATTAGCCTTGCATATGGATACTTACAATTTGTTGGTCTAATTTTGCAACTGAACAAGGAGGTTTAGGGAGATTTTTCATCGCATAAAGGTTTGTCTTCTTTTCATTTTCTTCATCAATCTCAATTTGAAGATTGTTTATCTAAATTTAAGCAAAGTTTTGCATTACACAGAGTTAGAACATTATGAATGAACAAGCATTAGTATTTTTGCACAAGTGAACATACAAATCCTACAAGTTGATTGGTCAAATTTGACGTATTAATCTGTTTTATTATATATCAATAGTCAAAGTCGCATTTTTCTAGTGTTTTATTGGTTGAGAGCATATCACGTGAGAGTGACGAAATTAGGCTGTCTCCCTCGCAACAGCGCGAGAGGGAGATAATACGTTATCGAACGGCGAATAACAAAAAAAATCACGTACGCCATCACGTGAAGATGCGACCTTTGGACATGCCTAGTACGTAATTAAAACTTTCGCTTTAAGTAACTGCAGTGTAGCCAGTGTTTAATATAACGTTTTAACAATAAAATATTTCATGTATTTACGTTCATTTGTTCTTTAATTTGTTGTTTCTTTGACTATTGATATATAATAAAACACTTATTTACTGAGACCTCGGGAAAGCAGTGTGTTTTGTCGACCGTCGACCGTCGATGTTTCCCTCGGCTCCGTCGACCATCGACGGTCTCGGATCCACAAAACACACTGTTTCCCTCGATCTCAGTAAATAAGTGATAAATATTTATTGAGGGTAGATATATGAATATTCAGAATATTCAGGGTAGATATATGAATATTCAACTATGAATATTTGTAAAGAAATTTGAATGAATGCTGATGAGAACATGAAAGCCTAGTTTTGTTTGGAATGGAGTTTCATATATATATATATATATATATATATATATATATATATATATATATATATATATATATATATATATATATATATATATATATATATATATATATATATATATATATATATATATATATATATATAGTTTTTCGTTTTACCTCAAAGAACCACAACAGTCTGTTTCATCCGTATAGGAATCATCAGGTGGTATATATTTATTATATACACAAGGTCTGGATATGAGGTATTCTGCAATCTGATTGGTTCTCTACTAGCAGGATATTAGCTCATATCCTGCTAGGAGAGAAAAACAAAATGGCGGCTAAAATTGAATTTCCGATGTCTTGCGAACAAGAAAACAGCAAGTTGTTCGTTTTTTATAGCCCTTTCAGGATTAAAAACACAATGAAAAAACTCCCACAAATTGTTTACAGGTTAGCAAATGAATATTTAAAATTTAAAATGGTTAAAAATATATATTTTTGAAAAAATAATCGGCCGAAAAAGCGATTAAGATAAAAACATAAACAAAATAGAAAAATATTGAAAATAACAGAAAAGCAAAGTCTGTAAATTCAGACCTTGTGTATATAATAAAACAGTTATTCCACTCACTCTCGTCGAATATGAGCGATAGCCGATTCGGCGCTACGCGCCTCATCGGCTATCAGCTCATATTCGACTCGAGTTCGTAGAATAACTGTTAACATTTAAGAGTGGCTCGGGGCATTTGAGAAAGAAGGCATTTTCACTGCGATTTTGGAGTTAAATTTTCTGGCAATCGGTCACTACACGACTATAATTTTGCCAGCAGTGGCCATATAGCACTAAAGCAAAGTAGAAGAATCGCCGTTTATGACTGCCTCGTTGGCCCAAGCTTTCTGGTTTTGACTTGAGAGGATATTTGCAAATCGGGCAAGCACTGAATGTCTGGTAGGTTACACTCGAGGTGGAAAAAGTACAGCCTCGAAAAATGCGACACAAAGGACTATCACGACTGCATTCGATCACTGATTTTTAGATCAATGCATTCGATTTTATCACATTTGCTGTCTCAATGCAAGTTGAAGGTATATACCTTATATATTTCACATATAAACATATACATTTCATGCTTATGATTCATATACATTTTACAGGCTGTCAATATATACATTTTACAGGCTGTCAATATACTAAAAGATTCATATTTTTTCAACTTATGGCATTGTCATCATGACAAGGCAATGTTAGTGGTTCTGTCTCATTTCATATATTGGCAAGAGAACCATCCCATGTACCACACACTGTATCAAGCATTATTAGCTTTCAGCAAGCACCCTGTTGAAAATTTCCACCTCTTCTGTGGGCATGGACTAAGGGAGTTGAACTCAAACCGGGAGTTGAACTTAACCCGGGAGTTGAACTCAACCCGGGAGTTGAACTCAACCCCGGAGTTGAACTTAACCCCGGAGATGAACTCAACCCTGTTGACCGGGTTGAAATTTCAACAGTCTGTAATAATAATATAAAACTCTATCAAAATCAAATGTGCAACTACATAACAAAATTTTCAAGCCAGGGTCCAGTTCAACCCCGGGTTTGAAATTTCAACCTTGCTTCAGTTAGCAGAGACTCAGACTCGGGTTAAAAATGTTTTCATGCAATTGTTTCAACCCAGGGTTGAAATTATTCACGAGTTATTCAAGCATGTGTGGTAGTACTATTTATTACAAGAAAACAACATGGAGGCTACGGAGCTGCTTTCTTTTACTTCCGGAAATCAATGCGTACAAAAAATTTCAACCCAGTTAATAGGGCTGAGTTCAACCCCAGGGTTGAAAGGGCACCATGTAATCAGCCCTGGATACCAAGTGCTGACAATGCTGAGCAAATTAGGCAAAGGATTGATAAATTATTGTATTTCATTTTGTCTCTATTTTTTATCTTTATCATGAAAAATAGCACTCCCCCTGCGCCCCCTCTGGCCAGGGCTAGGGTACACCCAGGGCTAGGGTGCTGGCGAGGGTGCACCCCCACCCCACACACACATCTTGAAATTCTGAAATCCAACAATCTTTGCCACCAAAATTTATTACTTTTCTGACACCTGTGGGTGGGAGAATTGATCTTTATTTGACCGGAATATTTACCCCCACCTACAGGAATTTGACTGTTTTTCTTGTCAATTTTTCAAATCCCCTACTCTGTCGTGGCCTCCCCCACCACAGGATTTCCATTGATATGTGCATTACTGTCAGGAGTGCATGGGCAAAACAAGTAGACAAGAAAAGTGGAAACTAGAAAATTTGTTTGGATGCATGGTTGTCACCCAGTGGCATAGCCAGGGTTTACAAAGTGTGGGGTGGGATGACTTGAGCGGCAAAGGCACGAACACTGTAGGGGGTCAAAATTCAGAGGCTCTGAATTTTGAAATTCAGAGAATCTGAAATGCCATTTTGTACATTTTGGGGCGAGATTTTACAAAATTCAGAAGATTATAACATAATTTGGTAGTCAAGAATACCTGTGTCTTCACTTATTAGATTGTGAATAATAAGCTGGCCATGAAATCAGATAAGCGTTACCTCCTCCTCCCCCCTAGTTTCTCAACGGATTTAAACATATCTCGAAGTTAGTTCTGAAGGAGAAGAGTGTGGGGGCGACTCATCCCACCAGTCCCTCCCCCCCCCTGTGGCTATGCCACTGTTGTCACCACCAACCAAGTTGTTCCATTGGAGACCTCCTAATCCAACAAAATAAGTTCAGTATAATTATACTGCATCACTATCAAGAGTTTAAAATGCTTTAGTAAATAGGTTTTGATTTCATGGTCATAAAAATATACAGTGGTCTTACTGTTTTCTATACAATTATGTAAAACATATGGGAAAAACTGCGTTCAAAAGCAAATAAGTAACCTTCTGTTGACTGACAATCTGGTGCTTGAAAAATATGAATCTTTTAATATATTGACAGCCTGTAAAATGTATATGAATCATAATTAAACATGAAAATATGTATCTATATGTTTAATATATGTGAAATATATAAGGTATATACCTTCAATTTCCATTGAGACAGAAAATGTGATAAAATCGAATGCAGTCGTGATAGTCCTTTGTGTCGCATTTTTCGAGGCTGTAGACACTCTTTCCACCCTGAGTGTAACCTACCAGACATCAGTGCTTCCCCGATTTGCAAATATCCTCTCAAGTCAAAACCAGAAAGCTTGGTCCAACGAGGCAGTCATAAACGGTGATTCAGTTCTTCTACTTTGCTTTAGTGCTATATGGCCACTGCTGGCAAAATTATAGTCGTGTAGTGACCGATTGCCAGAAAATTTAACTCCAAAATCACAGTGAAAATGCCTTCTTTCTCAAATGCCCCGAGCCACTCTTAAATATTTCCGGATATATGCTTTTGCTTCACTTCCTTTAGAATCATAACACGTTTTTGACCCATTCGAGAGTGACCTTGCATACGCCGTTTTTTGAATGTGGATAATTTCAAAACTAAGCAATGAGACGCAATCCGGCAAATTTTTCGAAAATTTTGTATTTTATAGGATTTCATTGAAATAAGTCCAAAAAATTAAAAAACCAGACCCCCCCCTAAGGTTTTATTTACAACCGTAATTTTCGTGTTGAAATACGCGTCTAAACCGGAAGTAGTAACAATGTACGCGTTCTGATTGGCTTAGCGCCAAAAGGTAAACAAATGCTCTGATTGGTCAAAAACGAAATTCGCCCTTGTTGGCTTGAAGTTGTTGTGATTTCCTGTCACATTTGTAATGTTATATATGTAATGATTGTTATTTGTCATGATGTATTCTTGTTGTGACAAAGCTTGTAAAATTAAAAATTAAATATATGGCATGCAACTTTCATATAGCTCTAAATTTCGGTGATAATTGAGCGGTGAGCACTGATCTGAATAATACTGGATCACACATGTGGTGAAAATGAATGAAGCCACCGGAAGTGACGAATTTGGAGTACCAAGATGGCGGCCAACAAAGGCCAATTACTAGAGCGTGGGAGTTTCAAAACTACGAAACAATCTTTAAAACAATAAGTTATAAGATATGAGCAGATATGAGATTTTAATTGACATAACTCCTTGTAAGAAGAATTCTTCGACAGAAAGTGAAATGAATGCCACAGATAGAGCATTAAATTTCGGGATGGACAGCAATATATTTTTTCTTCGCAGACGTATATGAAAATTTTTTATAAACACAAGTCAAGAGACAGTTTTCACTAAAGCAAGAGACAATTAACTTGGACGATGTATTTTACAAAACATCTGTACAATACTCCTACCTCAAGAATATTGTTAAATGTTACTTGTTCGAAATTTGAACAAATATATTTTTTATCCACTTTTGCTTGAATGTCCAGCACTTTTAATGCCCTGTGTAAAGTGCCCTGTTGAAATTTTTCTTCACGACTGGTAATATTCAATTATTTTAACCGTCTATCTCGTTTATTGTCTACCTTTTTCTTTAAATTCGACTTTAGTCGAATCAATATTCTAACTGCTTTTGCAAGCCAACTTGGGTTTCCGGTTTCGTATTTATAGTGTAGTAAAGATGTGACTGTATTGCATGTATTTCTCAAAGCTACAAAGGTTTTCTAAGATTTCAACAAGTGTTTTTGATGAGAAAGGCGGAAAATGCCAACTTGTGTGGTGCTTGGGTGCAAAAATATCCAGTTCCGAAACTGCGGAAAATCCTTTCACAGGTTTGTAAAATATAAAACTTGTTTAATTCACATGTGAAGGGGAAAAAATTGCCTCTTACGAGGACGATGATTTTTCAAGGCAAATTATAAAAAAAATATTGCAACCCTGCATCCTGCGTTTAAAGCTGCAATTTTTCTTTGGTAATTATAAAACCAATCCACATAATTATAATAATAATATAACAATATACAAATACTTTGTGTTTTTTGTTTACGTTTTTCTACACAATTTGCAACAATGTTTACGTTTTGTATATTATTAAAAGTACAAATCATCGCCATTTTAGATACTTGTGTTGTGCATTGTACAATGAAAACAAGATAAAGCACATTTTAGCAGCTAAGTACAGAATGTTCTGAGCATTTTTTCTCAATTTGTTTTTTAATTATTATCTTCGCATTCATTTAAATACGAAAACATAAAAAAACACAATTGTTTGGGGAGGGATATACATATACACACTATTTTATGGCCATGTTTCACAAGTGAATTTTCGTTTAAACTTGTTTAAAGAACATGAATATTGTAACATTCATAAGAAGTGGCTGCTGTTCATATCATTAATTTGACTCCATATCAAAATTGCATAAAAGCTGTATAATAGTTCATTTTTTGCAGGTTTCCATTCAGTCGGCCACAGCTATTACAGTTGTGGATTTCTAGCCTGGGCAGAGCAAACTGGTATCCCACAAAAAAATCTGTAATTTGCTCAGATCATTTTGAAGATCCTGTTTTGACAGAACTGGTCAAACCATAAGATTAAGAGATAATGCCATTCCAACCACTGTAAGTTTCTATATAAAATACAGTAAGAGGAAGATGAGTTAAAGTAAAACTTACTAGAAAATACATGCATGCAGAAACCCTCGCCTTGCTGACAAAACCATTGTATTTTCCGAACATGAAGTATCTAGAGTAGTTGTCATGGTAACACGATAATTGTTTTATGAATATTCTTACAAATCGCCTAAAAATATCACTTTTAATTACAAAATTATCAACATATATATGTTCGGTATGTTATTATACGGAATACAAGCTTCAATTTAAGGCAAAATTCAACCACAAATGTCTCACAAAACGTTTTAAAGTGTTCTTTATAATACTATTAAAACAGCCTTTAATTTAATAAAAGGCTTTATCGATAAACTTTGAGTTTGCAATAAAATTATTTCAAATTCTCGCTTGCAAATAACTTTGCTTTCTTTTATATTTAAAAAATTCAATATAATAAAAAAGGGAATCAATATTAAAGATACACTGTGAATTATATGCTGTTTTGTTTAGTTGTTTCATATACGCAAAGGCTGTCGGGTTTTAAAACCATTATAAAATCAATATTTAAAACAAACTTACCTTCGTTAACGTCGGCTCCCTTCTTTTAGCCGATTCTTTCGCCGTTTCTTTATGAGAAAACTTTACAAAATCTTTACAAAATTTACAAAATCTTGCAAAAATGCGAGCAAAAAATTCATCAATCTAATCATCAAATCAAGTAATGTTTGCTATTTTCGTCGGCTCGATAACATGTCAGTTATCTAATAATGGCTAAACATGCTGAGCTTAACATGTAAAGAAAAAAAAACATAAGCGTACAACTTATTACTAGATTAAAAATATATTGAGTTAATGATTTAATATTTAAATAACTTTAATTCAGATGTCAACTCTCGAAAACAATGAACCACAGCAACATCCGTTTTCAACTGAACCTCCTAATGCGTCTGATCATGAATTTCATGTTACATCAAGTCCAAATACCACTACCATGAAAAGAAAATTGGATGAGGCTTTGCATAGAGTTGAAAACCTGAAGAAAAAATTGAAGGTGACCCAACAAAAATCACGACGACTCAAAAAGAAGGTTCAGTCATTGAATGTGGTGAAAGCACTTCAAAATAATGGTTTGATATCAGAAAAATGTGCATCTATTCTTGAAGGGACATGCTTGGGTGTGCCAGATGAGCTAATGAGAAAGGCTGTAAGGAACAAGTCGAAGAATATATCGAAATCAAAATACCCAGAAGTGCTCAAAGCATTTGCAACCACCTTGCAATTTTATTCCACCAAGGCCTATAACTATGTAAGACGCACATTCCACCTTGCGTTACCCCATCCAAGCACAATACGGAGATGGTACCAAACCATCAACGGCAAGCCTGGGTCAGGGCCTCTTTTAACATAAATACTGGGGGGGACATGGCCCCCCCAGCCCCCCTTACTGCCCCCCCAGTCGGCAATTTTGTCCCCCCCAGTAGAAAGTCCCTTTTCATATTTTTTGGTGTGAAAATAACTCCCAAAGTCAATATTGGACAACATAATTAATCCTTATTCCAGTATTCCTTTCGCAGAATCTCTGCTATTCCTTTGCCTTCCCTTTCTGGACAATGAAAAATAGAAAAATAGTCAAATAGGAAATTTCGATCTGCAAAAAAATATTTTTCAAAGTGGGACTGGGAACGAAAGTGGGAACATTGGGATTTTGGGGGAAATCTCGGGATATTCGGGAAGCTTAGTTGGGAATTTCAAAAACATAATTTACATCAAAATTTACATGCAAATTGCTTGCCTTTGTTTGTACTATTAGTATTAAAAATGCCGTATGCAAATAAAAGAAAAGCGAATATTGAAAAACTGTTAAAACAAGAAGCGAGTAAATGCAAAAAGGTATCGGATTTCTTCACAAAGAACGAAAATGCAAGAACATCGTCATCGACATCGTGCGATACAAACGTTGAGAAGGAGTCAGAACAATTATTAAATATGGCGCCAATTGAAGTGGAAAGCGAAGTACAAGGCACTGCAGCTACTGGAGGCACTGACCAAGGAGAACCTCGTAAAGACAATGAACTGAATGAAGTGGATTTTGATATTCGAAATTCAGATAGGGAAGGTAATGTTCAATTTGTTCATACACGGGCTCCTTCGAATAATATTCCAAGCAATACTACACCTTCGACCTTATCGTCAACAAGCTCTGCAAATATAAACAGCATTACTTTGTTTACAACAAGTGACGTTGGTTTGCCAATAAGCACAGCAAACACATCGTCAACGCAAATGACTACTGAAACCACTACTGAGTATTACAGAGGCTACCCATTAAACCTAAAAGCACTTCTAGGAAAATTTGGAGATGGTGTACTATCTCAATATTATGAACGAAGTAGAGTTTCAACGCAGAATCGCCAGAAAGCTAGGGTTTTTGTCAAGTGTTGCATCTGTGGTGAATTCGAAGAGGAAGCAAAGCGCTTTTCAGCTAATGGTAGAGTGTACATGGCACAAGGTGTGCGTTGTGATGGGAAGAAAAAGATACAAGATGTAATTGATCATCTACTGGGGCCTTCACATAGAGCAGCTCAAGAAAAGAAACAGCTATCCAAGTTGTGGAATGCCAAAGACAAACGTCACCCATTTATTAACTTGGCAACAAAAAGTGATCCAACAGTTTTGAAGACCTTGACTGAAATGGCAGTAGAGGTCTATAATGACAGTAAATCTTTGACTTTAGCTGCCTGGTCATGGCCAGGTAGATCTCTTGCTAATTTACATGCACAACAACAGTTTAGGTCTTTAACTGACAGTGACAACGTACAAAGTTTTACCCCGTTTAAACCAAGTGGAGAGGAACTTCATTATAGGGATCCAATGCATTATGCAGAAATGTTGGAGATAATAGGAGATACAGAGAGAAAGCACCTTAGAGAAGAACTCCAGAACTGTATTTGTTTTGCTGCACAAATGGATGGTTCTGTCGATGCTAGGCAACAAGATAAGAAATTTATATTTGTTCGATTCAATACACCCGAGGACCCTCTTTCTATTAAGACAAGATTTGCAAGTGCAAGGGAAAGTACCAAGCGTGGTGCTGAAGGTTTGTGTTCTGCCATGACAAACTGTTTTGATGACATGGGCCTTTCTAAAGAATGTTTGCAGTCAAAATTTGTTGGGATGAGCACCGATGGAGAGTCTGCAAACACTGGTAAGGATTCTGGACTGTGGGCTAGAGTTGAAAATTATGTTGGTCGTTCAACAAGAAATATCTGGTGTGCATGTCACCGATCAGACTTAGCAATGGAAGATGTGATGAGGTAATAATAATAATAAATTAATAATAATAAAATAATGATTACAATATTTCATTAGGAAGTCCACTCACAAAAGAGATTTTAAGTGAAGCCCTGAGCAAAAAAAGATAAAAAAATAAATTATAAGGCTATATTAATGTTAACATTTATAATGTCTTAGGTTGGTACCTGAACTGAAAATCTGGCTTTCCAATGTAACGGGAGTAGCTACTTATTACCGCACATCAGGCCTAAGGACTAAGGAGTTGAAGACCATAAAACCAGACATGAGAAGTTTTCCTCCTCATCATGAGGTAAGGTTTGCTCAACATCTTGTTCAACTTTGTGGAGCGATACTATTCAATTTAGATGGATGTTTAAAGCACTGGCAAAAGATTTGTGATGCTCCTCGAGAATATAATACCAAGGAGGTATCGTCTGCAAAAGGATTTTTAAAGTTGTGGCAACCAACAGGAGTGCAAGCATGGCTAACTGCTGTTATGGTGGACACATGCTGTATCTTCAGATATATTGAAAAAGAAGCCCAGAAGCCTGGCATTATCATTCCTGATATCTTGAAGTACAGAGATACTGCCTTGCAAAAACTTGATATAATGCAAACAGAGCCATATCCAGGTAAAATATATATAGTTAGTAAGTTACTTTGTTTATAGAAAACAAATTGAACTCACTCTTATTTGAGTTCTTTAACAAAGGTGTATTATTCATTACATTGTATGTTATTTTACTGCACATAGGTGGGCAGGAGGAGTTATTAACAAAGAAGATTGCAGAACTGCATCCAGAGAATGATGAAGCAGTGGATAATACACCAAGAAGGACACACAACACCAATGTGACAACGTTTCGTAGAGGAAAACAACCTATCAGGCAAGAGGTTATTGATTCTTCAAGGAATTTTCTCCAGGTAAAATGAGATAAATAGGTAATCTCATATCTGTTTAGCAATCAGGTCACACCATATAAAGTTTTTAATTACTATTACCTATATTTTTTATGTATATCATTATCATGTTTAGACCAGGCTCAACGAGGAACAAACAGAAATTGTAACAACCATTATCAACTTGACCTCAGCAAAACGTGCAATTGAATTCATCAACATTGCATTACCTCAACTTGAATCAAGTGGAATCAGTGATAAACAAGCATTTATTGATGCAGTTTTAGAAAATTTTACGGAAATGCTTCCTGATACACATATTCCTGCAAGAGACTATGGTGTGAGACTCTACCAAATGCTAAGGGGCAGCAAACAACCTGTGACCAAGTTTTTGTCAGGTTTTTGTGTTCTCTGCCCTCACAGTATGACGGTGGAAAGATGTGTGTCAACGTACAACATGTTATTCTCCAACCTGAGAATGGCCACATCTGAAAAAACACTGAATGATAGGCTATTGATTCACTGGAATGGAGTGCCAACATCTCAGTTTGACCCCAGTCCTATGGTGCAAGAATTTCTACAGAAAAAACAGAGGCGAATGAATCTTCCTAATCTGAGTTCATATGCGGAACGTGACTTCGTAAAGAAGTTTTTTACATCGGACTGCTGATTGATAGATTACATGTATATAGTGGTATACTGTATAGATGAGTTTCACTAGCTGCCTGGCAATTATATATAAGTGAGAAAAAGGTGTGTTGACAACTTGACATTATTTTCTAAATTTGACCATCATCTGCTGCCCTAGAGCGAAACCCATATTTAAGCTAGTAGCCGCAATTTTATAGACTTTAGTAGATTTTTTTCAGGTCCCCTTTTTACGTTATTTTTGGTCCCTTGGGAAAGATGTCCCACCCAGTTACATATCCTTAAAAGAGGCCCTGGCCTGGGTTCACACAGGAAGCTTTCCATGCCCTTTCAAAGATGCAACAAAGAGGGGTGATGATGTTCTCTGTGGCCTGATGATTGATGAGATGGCAATCAGAAAGCATTGGGAATGGGATGGACATAAATACGTAGGCTTCACAGATATTGGGAATGGTATAGATGACGGCGACGACTCTTCACCATTGGCAAGTGAAGGGTTCGTATTTATGGCTGTATCACTAAACAGCAACTGGAAAGTACCTTTAGGATACTTCCTAATTGATGGTTTGTCAGCATCAGAAAGAGCCAATCTTATGAAAACATGCCTGTTGAAGTTGAGTGATATATTGGGTAAAAACAGTGTCACTGACATGTGATAGTCCAAGCTGCAACCAATCTATGATGAAGTTGCTTGGTGCTAAGCTAGATGTTGATGACTTGGATCCATCTTTTGTACACCCAGCTGATTCAAACCAAAAGATCCATGTTGTTCTTGATGTATGCCACATGCTGAAACTGGTACGTAACACCCTGGCAACACAAAAAATTATCACAGATGGAAATTTTGGCAATATTCGGTGGGAACTGATTGAAGAACTGCACAAGATCCAGGATGAGGAAGGGCTACGACTTGGAAATAGGCTCAGAGGGGCACATATTCAGTGGGCAAAGCAGAAAATGAAGGTTAACTTCGCAGCCCAAACAATCAGTGAAAGTGTGGCAGATGCTATAGAATTTTGTGATCTGGTCTTAGAGATTCCTGCCTTGCATGATTCTGCACCAACTGTCAAGTTTATCAGAATATTTGACCATCTGTTTGACATTTTTAACTCTAGAAATCCCTATGGAAAGCATTACAAAAGCCCACTACGAGAGTCAAACAAGCAAGCATGGCAACCATTCCTAACAGAAGCAATGCAATACATTAGTACTCTCACCGACTCCTGTGGTACACCAATGGTGAAGACAAAGCAAAAAACTGGCTTCCTAGGTTTTCTTGTTGCTATCAAGAGAATCGAATGTCTGTTCAACAAGTTAGTCAGAAACACTAATGTTTCTATGACATACCTGTTAACATATAAACAGAGTCAAGACCACTTGGAGTTATTCTTTGCAGCAATACGCTTGTCAGGAGGTTGGAACAAAAATCCGACAGCAACACAATTCATGGCTGCCTACAAACGCCTGCTCCTACGTCACGAAGTCAGTGCATCTGGAAATTGTACAGCATTAGATGCTACAAACATTCTACATGCTGTAAAAGATACCACAATCATCAACCATGTTAATGCTGATATTGATGTTTCTGACATAACAACCATCCGAAGATATGACCTAAATGTACGCCTAGAACCACAACAAACAGATCATGATTATGTGGATGCTCCAAATTTTAACTATTTAAGCTCTTACAAAGAAGCAGCTGTTGGTTACATTGCAGGTTATGTGGTCAGAATGGTAAAACGGTCAGTAACTTGCGAATCTTGCATTGATGCTCTCGTGGAGAAAGATCCAAACAACACTAAGTTTAACTCATTGGTGAGACAGAAAAACCATGGAGGACTAATTGAAGCTTCTGCAAGTGTTTACCAAATTTGCGATTGTCTCAGCAATTTTATCAGTGGTCTTGGAAGAAGCTGTCAAGAAAAATGCATTTTCATCTCTCCATGATCACATGTTTGACAGCTCTCCTGACAACAACCATCTCTTCAGGCTGATAAAATGCATAAAAATAAGAATGCACCACCTAGCAAAGGAAATAACTGCAAAGGTTCGAGGAGAAAACATTAGGAAAATACTATCCAAGACAATCCTATTTAAAAACAAGTAGACAATTCATGTTTAATGGAACATACTGAACATTTTAAGATTTTTAAATTCGCCTTATCCTGTACAGTTTGTGTTTGCATGTTAAAATATAAAATTATTTACTATTTTAAATTATAAAATGTTATAATAACAATTATGAAGCTACATGTATTCAAATAAATATGTAAATATTGATGATAAATAGTGGTTTATTTGTAAATACTATTGAAAATTGTTATCGAAATACTAATACCCATTCTCTATTCGTCTGAAGAATAAGTCGTGTATGAAAATAAAAACCAATCCAAAAAATATGTAAAAACGTACCTTTTTAAAATATGATCACCCAATCTGAATCATGATCTGACAGTGATCAGGACGTTTTGTTAGTTTGTGGAATCGTAGTTACTCTTTCAATATTATAAAGGCCAAAAGGTTACGCCTGTGATCGAGTATATTTAAAAAAACACATAATAAAAAAAATCTACCTCAGGTGCAGGTGATTTTCTGGAAATCCTCAGGTGCAGGCTGTTTTCAAGACTGGAAATCCCGAGGTGCAGGTGATTTTCAGTCTGGAAATCCTCAGGTGCAAGCTGTTTTCAGCCTGGAAATCTTCAGGTGCAGGCTGTTTTCAGCCTGGAAATCCTCAGGTGTAAGCTGTTTTCAACCTGGAAATCCTCAGGTGTAAGCGGTTTTCAGCCTGGAAATCGTCAGGTGCAGGCTGTTTTCAGACTGGAAATCCTCAGGTGCAGAACAGGGTGGACTTTCGTCGACGCTGCATAAAAATAATGTGGGCTCGTGAGCTTTTTCCCGCGAATTTTGCTTTTCGACGTTTTGCTTACAATTTCTAAGGATGTTGAAGTTTACAGCATTGTGATTCACTGGTTTTTGAAAGCATCTGGGTTTTTATTGTTGTTAGTCTAACTCTTCAACAACCTAATGACTGTTTTTAAAGCAAAGCAATTGAAAGAAAAACTTATATTTTCGTACGAAGAAGATGAGTGGTGATATTTATGTTGGACTGTTTTGCGCAGATGCTTCGAAGAACATGATATAATCGGACCTTGTATCTTAAAAGTGTACTTGGAACAGCCGAACAAAGTGGTAAATTTTGTTACCCAGTGTGTTGGGCATCATAATTCACAGGAATAGTACACAATGGCTTTTAAACTGGCTATGAAATATCCTGAATACTTTGTCGAGTTCTCTACCGCCATGTGACCTGTAATTTAATGTGGCACACGTCTTTGAAAGGGTTTTACTTGGCTTTAATTGACATGTAAAGTATAACTTAGGTAAGCCAACATTTCTTTGTAATGCAAGCTACATTTCATATCTTTAATGTGTGAATATTTTTAATTTTGTAAAAATTTAAGCGCAATATGTTGTTGGAGAAAGTATCGAGTGCTTGATAATAACGCTCAGATCTTGTATACAGATATTCGTATTTTATTCAAAATCTACCCTTTATCACCAGTTCTTTTACTCTTCTATTTTAAAGTATACATAATCCTTAACTTGATAACACGATGATCTACTCGACGAAAATTGGGCAAAGGGGCGATCTTTGCAGAGAAACTTGACCGTTCGGTGAAATCGGTAGTTCAGAGACCCTATTTTCATTGTTGTATTTTGTGACAATTTGTTGGCCGATTTCCAGTTTATATTGTAGAACGGGTTCCTAGTGAATTAAATTAATTGTGTATCTTCTAAACAGTAGTAATAAGCGCGACTTCTTTTTGTTGATGGATGTTGAACTCATTTTAGACTTTGTTCATATACAACTGTTACGATATGAACTTCCCGTTTATTACTTCCGATATGCAAATATGTTAGGTCACGCGATCAGACACACTTGGCTGAACGAGGACACAGATTTACATATTGTTGTTGTAACTTTTGTGAGACACTTTTTGGTTAGACCTAGTAGAGAGGTTGATGTATATATGAGACATTAAAAATACCGATTTCAAACATGGTGTCAGGAGTGAAATTCGATTAAGATTAGCCAACAAATCGAAATCCGTGTACGATCGACGACCAAAGACGTGAAAAAAAGCAACATAAACTTGACAGATACAAGCGGTGAACAGCAAGCCGTCGCTCAAGCTACAATGTTAAATTTTACATCTACTTTCCCGGTAACTTCCCGATGGTTTGCCAGGGAGATAAAGTAGCCAACTGGAAGTTTTTCAAACAGCAGTGGGAAGATTACGAAGTCGCCACTGGCCTAGAAAAGCGAGATGCGAAAATTCGACTAGCCACGCTACGATCAGTAATGGGCAAAGAATGTATACAGATATTTATGAATTTAAAACTAACAGTTGAGGAGAGAAAAGATGTAGAGATATGCATCGGAGCACTTGAAGCACACTTCAAACCGAAATGAAACGTGGTATACGAGCGATATAAGTTCAACTTATGTTCTCAGAATGCAGAAGAGTCCGTAGATGACTATGTTAATCGCCTCAGAAAACTCGCCTCATCGTGTCAGTTCGGGACACTGACAGATGAATTAATTAGAGACAGACTCGTGCTGGCAATTATGGATAGATCGACAAAATTACGACTTCTCAAAGCAGGTGGTCTCAACCTAAACAAGGCTGTGAACATGTGCCGCTCAAGCGAAATTGCGAACATACAATTGAAGTCAATGTCAACGACAAAAGAAACAGAAGAAGTAAGTGCTGTACAAGAAAAGGGAAACCGCCATAAGTATCCGTTGTCCAAATTCCGATCGGCTAGCCCGCGAGTTGGTAGTGCTAGCAACAGAGATAACCATGGCCAAGGCTATAAGAATTTCAAACAAAAATGCTACCACTGTGGCAGAAAACAAGACCACAAACTTGAGAACTGTCCAGCGTTTGGACAATCATGCACTGCCTGTGGAAAACAAAACAATTTTGCAGCAGCGTGTCGGAGTACAGGAAACCCAAGAAACACGAGAGATGTGCGAGCCGTGAAACAGGAAGACATACCTGTTGATTCATCTGATTCAGAAGAAGATGTATCATCTGTACGATCGCAAGGGAAACAGTTATACACGAATATGAAGTTCCAAGATATTGAAACAGAGTTTCGAAAGGACCTAGAGTGCCAACTTGACACTGAAACGACATGTAACGTCATGAGCTACGACGACTTGTCACGAATAACCCAGATCGGATACCCAAAACTACACAGCTCGACAGCAAAACTCATTTGTTTGATGGTTCAATGATGAAACCTCTCGGTATTGCTCATCTAAAAGTCGAAAGAAACCAAGTCACCGAAAACTTAGTGTTCCAAGTAATCGAGACCAAGAATAGGCCCCTGCTGTCAGCAGAAACGTGCGAGAAATTTGGGTTGATCAAACTTAATGTCGAGCCAGGCAACGTCGTCAAGGAAAGTTCACCACTTCTCAGACGTGAAGAAATCCTAAGCAAATATAAAGACGTATTCGAAGGTTTAGGACATATCGGAGACGTGAGTTTTTCGATAGATCCAGAGAGCATGCCAGTGCAACACGTGCCATGACGTGTCCCTGTAACACTTCACACAGAAGTTAAAGAGAAATTGACTGAATTAGAAAGGAAAGGTATCGTTGTGAAAGAAACTGATCCAACGGACTGGATAAGTAGTATGGTGGTCGTGGCGAAGCCAAACAAGATCAGAATATGTCTAGATCCCAAAGATCTCAACAAAGCGCTGAAAAGACCGAAATACCAAATGCCAACCCTCAAAGAGATGCTCCCAAAGTTAAGTAAAGCCAAGGTCTTCACCACTCTTAATGCGAAGGACGGGTTTTACCAGATAGCTCTAGATGAAGCAAGCAGCAAACAGACGACAGTCTGGACCCCGTTTGGCCGTTACCGGTACTTGCATATGCCATTTGGTGTCAATACCGCTCCAGAGGAGTTCGAGTGCAAGTTACAAGAGAAACTCTCGGATCTACGCGGCGTGGAAGTCCTGAGAGATGACATGTTGGTGATGGGTTACGGAGACATACAAGAAGAGGCGGAGAGAAATCATGACGAAAATCTCAAGGGATTACTCGATAGAGCACGCGAAGTTAACTTGAAGTTGAACAGCAAGAAAATGAACTTACGGAGGACAGAGGTGAAGTTCATGGGGCACCTTATCAGCAGAGATGTTCTTAAACCTGATCCAGAGAAGATAACAGCAGTACAACATATGCCGAAGCCCACAGGGAAACAAGAAATGCCGAGCCTTCTGGGCTTTATCAACTATTTGGCCAAATTCCTACCTAAGCTAGCCGAAATTGCACAGCCTCTCAGGGACCTGACGTTAAAGGACGCCAGATTCTTGTGGTCATCCCAACATGACAAAGCCTTTGCTGAAGTGAAGAACCTGGTGAGCAAACATCCCGTACTGAAGTACTACGACGTAAGTGAAGAAGTTACGATTCAGTGTGATGCAAGTGAAAAAGGGCTTGGAGCATCGCTTCTTCAGAATGGCCAACCGGTGGCATTTGCCTCGCGGACATTGACACAGATAGAAAGACGATATGCGCAGATCGAGAAAGAGTGTCTACCCATTGTTTTCGACTGCCAGAAGTTCTCTCAATACATATCGAGAAGAGATAAAGTCACGATAGAGTCAGATCACAAACCTCTTCAATCCATTTTCAAGAAGTCACTATTGGAAGCACCCTGTCGGTTGCAGAGAATGATGCTGAGGTTAAAGAGGTACAACCTCGAAGTATTGTACAAACCAGGGCCGCAGATGTATATTGCAGACCATTTATCGTGAGCCTCGGTGAAAGATACTGGCACACCAGATGAGGACTTTCAGGTTTTCGCCGTAAAGCTAGAAGGTATCGGTCCCCTGAATACGATTAAGATCAGCAGCGAGAGACTGGGTCAGCTACAGAAAGCAACCGAACAGGACCCGGTCATGCAAACCCCCAAGGCAACCATACTGATGGGATGGCCAACGGAGAGAGAAGAAGTACCAATACATATCAAGGAGTTCTGGACATATCGCGAAGAGCTGACGCTGCACAATGGAGTCTCGTTCAAAAGCCAACGTATCATAATTCCCAAGGCTATGCGCACAGAGATCACTTCAAGGATCCATTCTAGTCATCTCGGTATCGAAGCTTGCCTGCACAAGGCAAGAGACGCAGTATTTAGGCCCTCTATGAACAGTGAAATCTACGGTGGACGATAAGGGTCATTCACACACAAAAAGTGAAATCACCCCACAATAACACGAAACACGCCAACAATTTCACGGATTCACGCCACAATTTCACGGATTCACGCCACAATTTCACGGATTCACACCACAAAGAAACCGCTGACCGATCATGGTCTCAATACTCATTAAATTCATTATTTCCCGCCTTTTTCGAGACCGCATGACGGCATGAAATAAGTGTAAACATGGCTGCTTGTTTGTCATGTTCTGCCGAACTTCTAACTTCATACAAGTTTTGCCCGTGTTGTGGACAGAGCCAAAAAAGCAATGATGGCGCTGGAACAAGTAAGCTTACGCCAACTCCTACTACGAAACAATCCAGTAATAAAACGTTAGGATACAAACAGTTTAAGGAGCTGAAGGGTGAAAAACGAGCGACATATTTTAGACGTGAGAAGAAGAATAGAAATGCTGAATGTTTAATTAGACAAGAAAGTTACTGTGAATGTTGGTTTCATGAAATACGATGGCGTGGATATGAAAGGACAGAGAGGTAAATCGTTGCCTCTAACCATCAAAGTCTAGTGATAGGGAAGAACTTATGGATGCGGCCTTCGGTAAATTAAAAGCTCACAACATGGCAAAAATTAAATCTATTGGAGACTATGAACTTTTGTACTCCGATGCAACAGTTGTCGAGAAGCTTCGAGAATCTGACGAACCATTTGTACTTCACAAGTATAAGAAAGAGTATGGGAAACTCTGTTATGCACTGTCTCAGATTTGAATACCAAAATTAAGGATTTAGAGAATGACAAAATGAGCCTAATGACAGCCATTAAGTTACTCCAGGTTGATGTTAATGTTCAAGGGGAAACCACAGGATCTTGGACAGAAATCAGAAGTAATAAGGCTGAATCCAAACATCCAACGGACAGTTCGAATGCAAGTAGATCTTCGGTAATCACTGTTGACAATTCGTTCGATGATAAACCTAAAGGCCCCTCGGTGAGAGTTAATACAAACAGGTTTTCCCTACTTAGCGTGGAAGGAACAGACACCAGTGCCAATGAGGTAAGAAATTAAAATGTGAATGTTATTACGCCAAATACATGGTAGACCCAGAAAGAATGATCAAAGACAAAAGAGCAGGGGTGATGGTTTTCAAGGCAATATATCCGCTGAGAGATCGAGAAAGAATGGTCAAAGACAAATGAGCAGGGGTCATGGTTTTCAAGATAATACATCCGATGATAGACCGAGAAAGAACGAACTAAGACAAAAGGATAGAAAAACTGTTATTATCGCGGGCGACTCGCGACCCATTTCCCAACCCCCACCCCCCTCCCCATAAATAATGACCACTCCCTAATACTAAAGTGACTATCTCTGGTTTAATAGTTAGAAAGGGCCTAAATTTAAAATCGAAGATAAAGTCTGTAAACAAGTTGTTGAAATCAACTTGCGTGGCCAATAATTGGCCCTTTATTGATAATTCAAATCTAGATGAAAGCTGTCTAAACCTTAAAGGTTTACACCTAAATCAGAAAGGAACGAGCTATCTTAGCAGTAACTTTTCTAATTATATATGATATTCGAATGTATTTCCAATCGGAATTAGCGATCACAACTTAATATTTGTTGTTCGCAAAATGAATGTGCAAAAAAGGGTAAGAGCCCATCAGGGGGTAAAACCCACAGTTGCAGATATGAAAAATATACATGATGCAACAAAAGATGTCATACTCTCTCTCAATGTTACACCAGAAAATGTAAATACATTTATTGACAGTAATGAAAGACTGTCAACACTTGTAGATCTTACAGGGGCGTGGAAACCAGTAAAAACCTCTGAAGATAAGTTAAGCATAACCAATAGCTTAATAAAATGGTTCCTGGTAAGTAGAAGTCAGTGTGCAATCCTGCAATTTCAGAAAGGCCTTGAAATTTTGGGAGTATTAGATAAAATGAGGCAATTTCCAGGTGTGTCCAGGCAACTGATGTGCTACTCCCCAAACAGGCTCACTGTTGAGTGTTTTGAAGCTAAATTAAGTTATGATAGAAGTGAAATGGGCTCTAACTCTTTTCAAGTAGAGAATGCATTATTGGGCTTCTGGGGTGACTTGTTAGTGGATGCTAGTGAGGGTGAATGCCAACTTAATTAATAATTTTAATAAAATACCGATTTGTAACCTGTAGGTTAAATTACATCAGTAAAAAGTCTCATTATACTACAATATGAATATCTAAATGCATAAAATTATTCATAACTTCAGTTGAAAAAGTTAGAGTTCAAGTTTAAAAATATTAAATCTGTCCATTTTACAACTATAGTTATTATAATCGCTTCCATAACGTGTATTATAGTTATGATCAAGTTTAGGCGGTAAGAGGTCACCCAATTTGTCTCCATGTGCATTTTTAACAAAAAAACGTTCGCATAATAATCGCCGCCGATCTTTCAGTAAGGGTATACCAGTAATACTGCAAGCTTCTCTGTAAGTAGCGAATGGCAAGACAATACGCAGAGCCCACTTCTGGAGTTTTTCGATATCTTCACTTAGGTATTCTGTAATATTGAAGTGCCAAACTTGGCAGGCATATTCGAGTACTGGTCTGATAATGGTGCAGTATACCAAAATTAGAATGCTATTGTCGGCATTTGATCGTTTTAACAACCTTAGCATATAAAGGCGTTTTCCCGCTTTTTTAACAATATGGTTCACATGCTCGTTCCATTTCAGATCATCTTGAATTGAAAGACCAAGAATTCGGGCAGATTTTACCCGCTCAATACCAACGTTATTTATAGTTAACAGTAAGAACTCATGTTTTTGTCTTGCAAAGTCAATTACCGGCCCTAACACCGACCCTTGCGGCACTCCACTGTTTAACGTTTGCCAGTCTGAATGACAGTTAGCCAACTTGACTTGTTGTTTACGATCAGAGAGAAAACTTCTAATCCAATTTATAATGGTTTGGGAAACACTCATTTGTTGTAGCTTATTCACCAGTATGTTGTGATCTATTCGATCAAAAGCTTTTTCAAAATCAAGCAAGAATACTCTCACCGCATTGCTTGAAGCATCTGTAGCACTCAGGAGGTGATGGGTCAGGCTCAGTAGGGCATGAGTAGACGAGGAATTTTTAATGGAGCCAAACTGCCCAAGCCTGAAAATAAATATCCAAGAGTGCCTGACATTTTGTCAGGCACTAACTGGTTGGTGCCTGACACTAGACATTTTGTCCCTGACATAAAAAAATTACAATGATATACTATAATATATTAAATTATTAATATACAATCACTGTAATTTTGACATATTATCACATGATGACCCTTAATTTGTTTAAAGTATATTTTATTATTTTACTGTGAATATGCCAATGAAAGAAACAAAAATTAGAACATAAATGTATAATACCTCATACTTGATGAATGTATATATAATGTCAATATGTTATGTGTCCCTGATAATATAATGGGCCTTGTAATGGGCCATGGTACATATTGTGATATTGAATACCCATAATCCATTATCCACATATATCACAAGTCTCCAAATACTAGTAACTATAGTGCTCAAAGAATCTCAGTCCATGTCTTCAACAGAGACATCAATCACATCATCTGATTCTTCTGTGCTACTACTATCAGTATTGTCAATTAAAGAAAAGAGATTGGTGTAATTATCATTATCATAATATTTCTTTGATTTCTGTTTTCTTTGCTTGTACTTCTTCCTTTTGTTCTGGTTAGGTCTCCTAACCTTGCTGTTAAGCCATAGTTCAACTACTGGGGTAACATCAAAGGTACCAAGTTCTGGCCCTTCTTCTTTGATTCTTAGCAGGTGAGTCAGCCTTTGCTCACCTAAAGAGCATCTTGAATCCACTTTTGCTCTCTGCATATTTGAAAACATGCGTTCTAGTTTTGCATTTGACACAGGGATAGAAAATAGCAATTCAACTAAGGTAAGGATGTTCTTCCATTTTGATTTTGCATAGGATGACAGAAAGACAAACTTCCACGTTTTCTTGTAGTTGTGCTTGTTTGGCTGTAGGTAATTGATGATATAGGTTAACAAGTCATGCCACTCAGCAACAACTTCTGTACATGGGCACTTGACATCAGCATTATCCAAGACAGGTTGAAAATGCTCAAACAATCTGATGATTTCGACATCAAATGACCCTTCATTAAACTTGTGAGAAGAATTTTCTTTGTTTGAGTCGTTCCCATCATCTGATTCATCTTCCTGAGGCAGGGAAGCTCTTGCCATCCATGATTCAATATTTAGCACAACAGCAATGTCCTGTAAGGTAGGACTCCCAGAATCATCCAGTCAAGTAGAAATACAAGCACACACAGCTTCAGTAATTATGTTTTTCTTTGCTTTTAGCAATTCCAACTCTCTTTCAAATTGAATAGAACTGAATTCAATGCCTTGGTATGTGTGAGTACCACCTTGTTTGTCTACTTTGCTCAGCAAATACTTTGTGGCAGGAAGATCTTGTAATCTCAGGTTGCTGTAGAGTTTAAGTTTGTGCTTGGTTCTGTTTAAAGCACTGGTAGCACTCACAATATCTATATCTTCTTCCTGGTAAATCTTTGATAACTCTGCAGCAGGAGTTAACACATCAATAAAGAATGCTATATGCAGCAGCATTTGACTGGTTTTCCACCTTCTCAAGTACCCAACAATTTCAGCATTTCCTTCTTGTTCAGCCAGATTTTCCAAATGCATTAGATAAATTCCAAACTTATCAAGGACTAATCTTAAGGCTGCCAGCTTGAATGAAATCCAGCGTGTTCCACTTGCTCGTTTTGGCTTTAATGAACCTTCAACAAAGTCAAATGTATTTTTCAATAGTTCATGAAGTGATTTAAGCTCATGTAGCTTCTTAGGAGACTTGCTATAGAATGAATGCAGCCTTGTGAGCATCTGATCAACTTGCTTGAAAAAGGTTGGCTGGAGTGCATCCTTCAAGGCCAGCTCTAATCTGTGAGCCACACACCACTGGAAGATTAACCATGGCGATTTTTCCTGTAGCAAGGCTTTTACACCATTTTTGTCACCACTGTTCACCGAAGCTCCATCTGCACCAAACCCAACAAGTTTGGAATAAAGTTCATTATTAGTGATACCCAAAGAAGCAAAGCTTGATTCAATTACAGACTTAATGCCAGGTGCATCAGCTTTCTTGACATCTTTCAAACAAAGAAATGCCAGCTTAACCCCAATGTTTTCCCCAGTTTGTTTTGGATTAAAATACAGTACATAGACAAGCTCCTTCTCTGTAACACTGCAGTCTGTTGTCCCATCTGTTAGAACACTGTAAAACTTTGCTTCTTTCAGATCGTTTGTCAGTGTTTTTGACAGGTATTCTCCATGGTAATCAATAAAATCAGCACATTCAATGCGATTTACATATGCATTGCCAATGTCAACACCATGGTGTTTCTCTAAGGTAACTAGATCTTCATACATAGTAAAAGGAAGTTCCTTTTTCGCCACGAAATAGGCAAGCTCAAATTTCTTTTTTATCTGTTCTTTCATTATATCTGACATTTGAACAAATCCTTCGATAACAGTTGGTTGTTTCAGTCCGGGAATTAGTTTTTCTGGCAACTGTAATGATTCTCCAGTGCAAGCCCTAACCTCGTTTGCGTGTAATCGGAATGCCCGAATGTGACACTTCGAATTTGCATGATCTTTTGCATTCGATAACTTCAAGTTTTTTGACCCATTTATCCAGGCATATGAGAAATCTTTCATGGTACATATTTGCTCCTTATACTTTTGACAAATTTTGCAGTATAGATTTTCAACATGTTCCTGCTTGTTAGCTTCGTAATGCATCCAAATACTACCATTATCTTTGGCTAGATCTTCGTTAATCCACCTCTTAACTGTCGCTAGTTTCAAGACACGTTTCTTCGTGCTTGAATCCGGATTTGGCATTTCCCGGTCATTTACATCTGGAAGTACAGGTATGGCGGTATTAGATGTTGTAGAATTTGCATTTTTTCTCGCAAAAAAGTCAGTGATTCGAGATGCCATTTTTCTTTAAAAAATTCCATGTGGTTGTTATACATTTAATTCAAATCTACACGAAGTACATCAGATAACGTACGCAAGTAATGCGGGCGCACAAAATAGCAGGCAGTTATTATTGTCAAAATAAGCGAAAAATTAGTGCCATGCATTCGGCTTCAAACTATTCAAATACATTTTTAAACGGGAGAATTAAAATAAATACATATAAAAGAGATACAAGCGAAGATATTGGGTTCGATAAGGTACTTTTTTAATACAGTAGCAAACAGTTTTATTTCTATTAGTATTGATATGCTGCCGGACAAAATGTCCGGCAAAAAAGCAGTTGTGTCGGACAGTACCCCTTTTCGTACCGGACAATGTCCGTGACCGGCCGCTTATTTTCAGGCCTGAAACTGCCGCGTATCAATCTTTGCACCAATTGACTTAAGTAACCAGTCTGTAACAAACTGTTCGCAAATTTTGGATAAAGTGGTGGTAAGTGAGATAGGGTGGAAATCTTTAGAAATGTCTTTAGGGACTGATTTTTTTGGAACAGGGATAACGTTCGCTTTTTTCCACATTGACGGTACAACTGCTTCTTGAATCGAAGCGTTGAAAATCGATGCCACAGGGGAAGAAAGAACATATGCATAAGATATTAAGCACCCAATTAGTTATTCCGTCAGGACCAGGTGATTTGGAAACAGGGATGGCAGACAATTTACAGTATACATCTTTTTCTTTGATAATAAACTGTGGAAGGATACTTGTACTGCCATTTTCAGTTAGGTCATCAACTAGAGACTTATTCAAGGGAGGAATATCTTGGGTAGATGAGACAAAAACATCATTGATTTTATCTGCTAACTCTTTACCAGCAAAAACCTGGTTGTTTACAACGAAATTAGAGAATGTTTTGTTCTTGGCGAAACCCGCAAGCTGTTTTATACATTGCCACCATTTTTTAGCATTGGGGTTTAGTTTTAACTCATCCATCTTTTTCTTAAGGAAGGTTGACTTGAGTCTCTTACTTTCTCTATTGGCAAGATTTCTCAATCTACGATATAGCAACTTTTGCCCTGACGAAACGCTCTTTGTCTATTTTCTATAATTTTCTTAAATTCGACTGTAACCCATGGTTTATCATGATCGTGCAACTTTACAATTTTACTAGGGAAAAACAGTCCAAACCAGTATTTATAACTGTTTGAAAAAAATCTAACTTTTGTTCACATGATTCAGCGCGGTACAAGTTGTTCCAGTTTATATCAGCTAGCCACTTACCGAATGCTCTCCTGTCATAATTGCTACCTTGTCTAGTTTTCACTTTCGAGGTACCATATTTAGCTGTATTTTTATTAAAGGACCACAGTACGGAGTTATGGTCACTTTGGCCAACAGGGGGTAATAACACCGGAGAGTTACAACAGGAAGTCATATTTGTCAAAATTAAGTCCAATGTGGAATTTCCTCTTGTGGGTTCTTTAACTATCTGTTTCAAAGTAAAATGACGTAGTAGGGAGGAAATTGGGCATTTATTAAAGTCTCCAATGAGAAAAATACCAGCGTTGGGGTACAATATAAGAGCAGCGTCAAGTTTAGATGTTAGGTGATCGATTAAGGCACAGTTATCATTGGAGGGAGGGTGATAGACCACACAGATAATCAGGCAGGAAAAGCCACGGAAAAGTTTATTTGGTCTCAGGTAAAGCCAAAGTGATTCAAAATTGTCTTCATGCAAATCTGTTAAGATTTTAAAAGGAATCTGGTCTTTAATATAAGCACAAACGCCACCCCCGATTCTAGAAATTCTATCACGCCGAACTAAGGAAAAGCCACTAATTTCAACGGCACCGTCATCAATATTTTCATTTAGCCATGTCTCAGTTATGAAGGCCAACCCAACCTCATTTATATGCAAAATAGTTTTCAATTCATCAATCTTAGGTAAAAGTGATCGAGAGTTCGCTAGAAAGAAAGTTAATAACTTTCGCGGAAGGCGAAGGGAAACGGAGGTTGGACAGGGATTTCCATTAAGGTTTTCGGGCAATGTTGAAAAAACCGAGCAAACTGGGAGTAACTTTGGGGACTTCGGTTGACACTCATTCCGTGTGTTCTTAAATGTGGGACCATAGGAGGACGATGGTAAGGATGGTAAGAAAAAAAAGGTGGGTTGGGATGGTTATTAACAGGCCGTGATGCCGTTCTGTTATGATTGGTACTGTGGGAAAAATCACACCCGCTACCCTTTAAGCAATAGCCTCGATTTTGCAAAAATGGACAGGGCACCAAATGTTTTTGTTCACCACGTGGATGTTTAAAATCGCAACGCCTTCCCTTTGCGCACCACCCTCGACGCTTAAGAAATGGGCAGGGTATAGTGCTTTTTCCAGTATTATTATCTTCTTTTTCAAGTTGTGATTTTAGGGGCTTCGAGGTTCTATTCACTAATGTACCAGTATCTTTTTTCTGTTTACTCGGTACTAGTATTTGCTTTGAAGGCGACTCATTAATATTCCCTAGGTCAATGTCATTAGTATTCGGGTCATTGAGTTGTTGACTAAGGTTACTAAGGTCGATATTACTAGTATTCACCTCAGTGGCTTGTTGTCTAACATGTAATGGGATTTGATTTTGTTCCTGAGGTGTGCGTGTTCCAACAACGTTAAAGCTCGAATTCCTAGGGTCAATATCAATAGTATTCGAGACTATAGATTGTTGAAGATCAATATTATTTACAGTTAGGTTAGCACTTAGTTCGCGAGATAGGCTGTCGTTAGTACCGCGAGACGAGCTCAAACTATTTTTATTCAAGCTACTAAGTTGGTCACTGTCACGCGTTGGCGATTCCTCTGTAATGCTAATTGGGTTACCTGATCCACTACCTTTGTTCCGATCAGTGCTCTCACTTTTAAGAAATTATCCTTAAAAATAGGAATTTTGAAGAGTCTCAAGGATTTTTTTAAGGAATTTAGGTTTGTGAGGATTTTTTTAAGGAATTTCCAAAACATTTTATCCTGGACTAAAAACGTTTTGACGGAGAATAACCACGCCACGCAACTGAGATTTAAACTTGAAAGTAGGAACATTATATCACATAATTACATATATTCGTATGTTCTCTATGTCGTAAATGTACATATGGCTGTCTTTCCATTAAAATTCTCAAAAGTTTAATAAATGTCAGTGTATGCTGTTTCTTCTGAAATCTACAGATTTTCTAAGTTCTCAGGGCCCTAGCGACCGGGGGAGGGGGGATGGAGGGTGCAACACCCCTAATATTGCTCATGAACAATTTCAGGTAGATATCCTGTAGATTTTCAGGTAATTCTCAGGGCATAAAAAGGTGAACTATCTAATCTGAATTGGAGTTAACAATCAAACAAACTAAAGACGTTGAGACGTGTTGTGGCAGGGAGACAATTGCGAAATACCCTTTCTGACAATCTGGAGACTCCAATTTTCTCAATTTCCATTATAAACTGAAAGTAGCAATACTTATCTTCATTGTTAGGCAATACTAAAATATTGGGTAGGAAAGACTCTAAAAATGCCATTTCCGACGGTCTAGAAACTTCAAATTTTCAAAAAATACGGTTTTAAAGAACGTTCAGTTCGAACAATTCAGGTAAATCAGGTGAAAAAAAAACACTTTTTGCAACTCTGTGATCAGGCCTTGTAGTAATTTTACCAATTTAAGGAATTTTAAGGAAATCTGAGGAATTTTCGAGCTTTTTCTAAGGAATTCGAAAATTTGACTGTGGGAGCACTGGTTCTGATAGCCTTGGGACATATTAAGCACTAGCTTCTCGAGGAATAATAACTTTGATTTAAAAAATACATTCTCCTCGATAATTCGGCGATTAACTTCATCTTGATTCCGCACAACGCCTTCCAATTCTTTTAATTTTACCCTAAGCAAGTTAATGTCCGACTCATATTCATTTTCCGACAATGTAGATGGTCAGAAAACAGCGTTTTAGTATGTCGAAATTTACAATTTGCTTACAATTTAGTAGAACTAAATGGGCAAAGGCGTATTTAGTGAACTATATATTGGAGAAGTTGCAGGAAAGAGTATGGGTAATATGATTTTTTGTGGTTTGTCATGGATAATGTAGCCGCTTAAAATTAATCAATTGTGACGAAGCAACCACCAGAAAAATATTGAAAATTGTGGCAAAAGTAATATTTAGTTCTCAAGGAAAATACAGCGGCTGACAGCGGTGTATATTTTATTTTAATCGTTTCCATGGTTTCATGTCTTCTAATAATTATTAAGACCAACATGCGCATGCGTAATCGTCTGATCCAAATTAGGAAAATAATTTCTCAGGCAAGCTTGCCAATCGTTCTACCAAAATTCATTTTATATAGTTCAAAACCTTAATATTTCTGGATTTTTGGATGGCCAACCATGGAGAAGAAATATGACATTCGCTGGAGAGCGAATAACGGTAATTGTTATGAACATTTTTGAGTATATGACACAATAATGAAACAAAATATTTTATCTTCGTCTTTCATAATATTCATTATAATTCATATGTATACAAATTGTGTTGTTTTAAAAAGGTAAAATGGGCCGATATTTGAGTCACTCGATTCAAACTTTTGCTTTGTTTCTGCGTGTTTGTTCATTTATGAACTTTAGGAATTGAAACAGGAATTGAAACATGTAATGACTTGATATTTCGTTGTTACGTGTAATGTACTCAGGTGAATATGATGCTTGTGATGTTATTCTGAGTATATATCCACACCGGGCAAGCTTGAAAAATATGTCTGGCTGTGGTGGGAATCGAACCTACGACCTTTGAAATACTAGCCCATTGCTCTGCCAACTTAGCTACGCAGTCAGGTCGGTTTGAGTATGTGATATTTCGGAACTGAGTCTAGTTCCTTCGATATCTATGTAATCTAGTAACCATGATATTTCTGTATTGGTGTAATGTACTCAGGTGAACATGTAATGACTTTCCACAGACAAATTCAAGTGTTAGTGTTTTGCAAGTTTCCTTGAAATTAATTTGGTTAATTAATAACCACATGTGATATTTCTTAAAACTAAACTAAAGAAACATTTAGCTATATAGCCATAGGACACCCCACCGAACCGATAGGATGCGCAAGAACTTTATACAATTTAACCTTTCATATATTCACTTTTGTTAGTTTTATATTTTTATTCTTTTATCTTATTTTATTTTTTTTATCAGGGCTCCACTGAAAATCACTTTCGTGAGTGGACCCCCTGACTAAATATTGTAATTATTATCATGTGATCAAATATGCATGCACAAGACTTGGGGCCCGTTCAATCAAAGCCGGTTCACTGCTGATGTATATTTTGCACGTCATCTTCTATAATTTGAAACTTTAGAAAACAAAATTTAAAATTACTATTGTTCCCAGTAAACTGCTAAACGACCATTTTTTTAGGCGGTTTGTCAGTGACAGTTTTGTCAATTACGAAGGACATATTTGTGTACCTCGTCATCACAATTTCAACTGTCAAACTGTCAAACTTAACTGTCAAACTGAAACTTGCAGTTTTTCACATGCCGCTTGCAACGAATGGTGATCACGAGGTACACATGCAAATATGTCCTTTGTAATTGACAAAACTGTCACTGACAAACTGCCTAAAAAACGGTCATTTCGCAGTTTACTGGGGACAATAGTATCAAGATAAGATTTCTGGATGAATGTTTCCATGCTCATAAACAAGCTGTTGAGTCGAGAAGGTAGCTAGCTGGCATTTTCTGTTAACTTAGAATTAAGCTAACCAGCTTTTGAACAACTGGCCCTTGATAAATAAAATCATCTGGTAATAGACAGAATAAAATGATAAAGTTGGATGCATTTACTAGGTACAGTATAGCCCGCGTGCAGGCCCACCGAGGGAAGAATAGTGGGCCTGCAAGCAAGACCCGGTATTTTGTACTTTCTGTGTTCGCCCACGAATGCAGCATTCTGATTGGCTCTTTGCTGTTGGATTCTATAATTAGATCAGTGATTCATCACAAAGGCTCTCGATAAGCTTATAAAAATTGGATCTGGTCACTTTTTTCGATTAAAAATGGAACAAGAACAGACTGTTTATTGTTTACTTGAAGGAAGAGATGTTTTTGCCGTTATGCCAACAGGCATTGCTTGTCGTGAAGTGTTGGAATATCAACATTACCACTGGGGTAAACTATAGTAACTTGACTTGATACGTTATATGTTCCTCAAGAAAATTATCTTTTGGTTGATGTTGACTCTGTTCTTGCACTGAAGAAAACAGCGCTTTTCGCGGTGAAGATTTAGAGGCAATTGCATGTAAGCCTATTTGAAACACTTTGCGATTTGTAGGGCTTTCGCTAAGAGAGCGAAACAGAAGATGCTAATTGCCGTTTGAAACGAAACAATCTGGACTGTGAACGCTCTCTTCTTTTCTCGAGTTCTTTACCAAATGAAAAACTGAAATAAATTTCGTACTTTCCGCCGCCAACAAGAATTGCACACATGATCTGATAAGTGAGACAATTTATTTATAATAATGGTGACAGAAGCACACATTAATGCTAATGTGGTCGCACAACTTCCCTCACGATTTGAAGTTTGAGACTGGTTTTCTGTTGAAATTCGCCCTCATTTGCCTGTTCTGATTTTAGTTGAAAATGAGCTCTTGCAAAATGTGGCAATTACTGACTGTGTTGCTTGCTTTTCTGGAGTTAAAATGCAGCTATTTACACATTGTTTCTATTCTGAATAAGCAAAGAAAACCCCGCAACATTTTAATGCGAGTTTGTTACTATTTGAGTTGCTGTAATTGGTTCTTTTTTGACAATTGACGCACAAATGTTGCATGTTATGAAAAGGGGCGTTTTACAAAATACCGGGTCTTGCTTGCAGGCCCACTATTCTTACCTGGACCTGCACGCGGGCTAGGTGCAGTACAGCCCAATGCCCAATGGATTAACAAGATACACTGGCAGATTTAATATTGGCTGTGGCTACATGGCTATGTAACTATAGTCGTGTGCCCAACCCCTCAGGCCCCTATTTTTACTAGAGATGGATTGTTTATCAGGAATAATTTAGGCAAAGAAGGACAGTTACAGTCAAAATACGAAAAGTGTCCCGCTTTACTTGCTGTAATTTGTTCTGTTTTTCTGAAGTGATTTATTAGCCAAAATCGTGATAAAATTTAAATTTTGCTCCTTTTATGCAATGAATCTACCTGAAATTGTATCCTTTGCCACAAATTATAAAAAAAAATTAAACTACATTTCAATAGTCGGTAACAACTACAAAAGTTGGTAACTGCTACAGAAAAATAGAAAAAATCTTATATTTTGGCTATAATGTCTGTGATACTGTAATTTATCTCTGCATGAGCATCTGGCACGATCAGTGAACTCTATAAAAACTGGAACGATAACTCAGGCTTTGTTTTTGAAGCCAAGATGGAGAAAATTGAAGCCCATCTTGTAGGTATGATCCAGGCCAGGCTATGTGGAAACTCACTGAATTCAGTAAATTACATTATTTCATGTATTTTATAATTTTTTGGCGAACTATTTTTTAAGTCCAGCTTTACTGTGGAGCAACTGGTCTTTCAGAATAAGCGAATTTTAGAAACACTTCATCATAGAAAGCAAAGTTATTTGATGACTGAAAAACATGTTCAGAGACACCAGCAAAATTCTGTTTTTCTGGACTATATGAGGGATTTGAACTGAACACAGAATGATATGGACTGCAGCCGTATCAGTCATACCTTTTCATTTATTTTTAGCTTTTGGGTAGGGTATTTACCATTTACCAAAACAAACTACTTCAGCACCCTACTTTATTATAATGTTACTGGCAGACAATTTTTTATTTTACTCAGTCTAACGCCAGATGATTTTACTCATCAAGGGGAGAGCGCCGGTTCTTAATGGGTTAACTGGCCTATCTGTCCATGTGTTTAGTTAACCCATTGAGTCGCATTATGCCTAGCCTGCTCTATGCTTGAAATAGAGCCTGCTACTGAAGTCAATAAAATGTGGTGAGTGATTTGGATGCACAAAAATAACAACCAATCAAAACGGCGATTGGTAATTAGATTATCAAAGCTAATTTAAAGTATGACAATAACAGCCAATTTTTCCGCCAATATCTCGAAAATAAATATTCCAATTTTCCGAAATTACAGGAATTACATACTATATAAATATAATAATTAGCAATTATTGAATGAGGTTGAACACGATATGAAGAATTATCAAGCCTGAAGTTTGCCATTATAATGATAATTCTTCATATTGTGCGAAAACCGAATTCAATAATTGTTTTATTATTTATTTAAAAAATTCAAAACAAATGGTCATCCATCTGCGAGTTCTTCGCTATTTTGTGGAAAATTCAAACTCCTTGCTTTTAGGTAATCTTCAAAAATAACTGTAGAAGCTTTTGCTGATCTTTTTGTATTTCACGAATCTTTATCTTTCAGTAATTTTTAAATTTTGGCTTCGCCAAGGTTGGCGGACCTTTCAGTGGAAGATGCCATTTGTATTTTATTTGTTTTAAAAAACAATTCCTTTGTCCTTCGGCAGTCGTTGTTATATCAATGGCATCATCAAGTCAATATGATTCTCGTCGTCGACGTCATAGTAATATGGCGCAAACACGTCCAATTTTTTTTCATATTGACTCTATGACATTATTTTGCTAATATGAATGTGAAAAATCCATATTTGGTTAGCCATTGAGTTGATATGACAATTTCACAGTTGGCTGTTAGCCAATCAGAAACCAGGAGTTTATTTTTTAAATAAATAATAATAACATTTAGTGACTTCTTTAGACAGAAAAAGCAGCCAAAATGCGGTCAAAGTACAATTACTTTAGTATGGAATACATATACTTAAACAACAACTTGATATTACCTTAAAAGGCAAGGCTATTTATTTCTGACCAATAGGAATTTTGCGTCCGATTCGTACGCATAAATCCACTTTTTATTGACTTCAGTAGCAGGCTACGTGGCGCCATGATGTGCTCTACCTAAGTTTATTACTTTACTCTGTGTAACGCCAGACGGTTTTACTCGTCAAGGGGAGTGCTGGCGCTTAATGGGTTAAGTTGCATTGCACCCTATCTCAAGTTTACACTCTCACTGTCATGATGTGATCAAGGGGAGAGGACAAGCACTCAACGGGTGAAGGCACTGCACTTTATCTGTAAGGTAATTCCTGTTAAGCCCCATTAATTCAAACACAAATGAGAATTGGCAATTACAAATTATTACAGTGGACATTTCAAGGTCTAAATGAAATCCATGACAGTGTTGGGAAAGCGTTACGAACAGCCAGGCCTTAAAATATTTTTTACAGGACCGTCTGACAAAATCTCCGGTGACGTTGAGTTTGGGTCGGACATATGTCCGATGACCTTCAGTTCAGTTTTGACTTGGAAATAAGTCTGAATGACACAAATGAATATTATTAATTCTGAACGGTAAATGCTGTGAAGATATTAAATAATTCGTGTCATTCATATTTATTTCCAAGGCAAAATTAACTTGCTTGCCAGAACAGCAGTAAGAGTTCGACAACTTAAGCCCGTTTTCCACTTAACCATTTCGCTCGCCGTCCCGCGCTTGATTAGCTACGTTAAAACGACATTTCCAGTTCACTTTTTATACAATACTCAATAGTCCTCTGATTTTCCATTTAACGTACGAGCCTCTAGTCCTGTACTGGGGTATACATTTTGATTTACGTTGGACAAAGCTACAGTTCGGTCGGACACTAAAGCTACGTTTACACGCTGCGATTTGTCGGGCCGATTTTGGTAAATAATCGATGCCCCTTCTTCGACAATTAGCAATTTAAACGTTCAATTGAAGCTGTCCGCTCTCTCGTCTGTTCATATTATAGTTTTCTGCGTGCGAAAAGTTTTCAACAACTTTACAACGGTAAATCTGTGTTAGTGTTACAGATTTTTCTCCCGATTTTGTGAATCGCAGGGTGCTGACGCGAGTACTCACGACAGGTTATTTACATACAGCGAGCAAAATCGGCCCGACAAATCGCAGCGTGTAAACGTACCTTAATACACTCGGGTCGGACAAACACTAAACTTCAGTTTTACTTATGTCGGACAGAATGTCCAGTGGCTTCTTCTCTACGTCGGACAATAGACAGGTTCAGATTCCACTATCGCTACCTCTACCATTAAGGGACCATCAACCAATCAGATACGCTTGATATATCCGATTAACCAATCAGATGCGTACTAGGTCAGTGAGAGGTAGTGGTAGCGGTAGTGGAAGTCAAATCTGAACCTGTCTAATTTCACGAATGGGTCGGACGATGTCCGTGAACGACCGATATTTTAAGGCCCGCCGGAACAGCTAACCAAGATTGCATTACTGCCAACTTTCGTGCACTCTCAGTCCTTGTTTGATCTGGGTTATAATCTATTTATGAAGATCAATTTGAAACATTGTGTAATTGATTGAATTTAGAGTTATTATGGGAGACAGAACGATCTCAAGTGGTCTTGTTGTGATTCATAAAAAAGAGAGAATAAATGGCTGGTCATGGCCTCCTCATCCATTTCAAGTTGTGGCCTGGTTTTTTGTTGTGACCATACCCTTAGTGTATTATGGAAGTATAGTTTCACATCTACCTCACAAATGGATACCAGCAGGATGTAGTGTATCCTTTTCTAGAAATGCTAGTTCTTCTATTTTAATACATAGTAATTTGGTAACTGTACATTTTAGCATGTGTTGTAGATGCTGAGTTTTTCGATAAATTCTTACACAGCAACAAAATTAAGGCTTTTAGCTGTCCAATCAGGTCTTGTCTATATAAAAGTACACACGAGTGACCACGAATGACCATGAGTGGTTTCTGTATTTAAAAACCCATAAAATAATAATACAAACTATTTTAAGGTCACCGTGGCTCCCTGGGGTTTTCTTCACTTTACATAACATGAAGACGGAATTTATTGGAGACATTCACAACGCTCTCCTGAACATCACACTCCTGAACATCGACAAAATAGAATCGACAAAACAGCTGTGCATTTCTATTTTCTACCACGATTGAAAAAGTTACGAGGAGATGGTTAACGCGTCTTGTTTTTTTTTATTTATTTGCTACCACTATGCACATGTAGCGCTCCCGTCAAATAAGAACTTTAATATATGTCGCCTTCTTGGAAGCGACACATAACCACTGTGGTCTAGAATTATTCAATACGATTAATCGATTGTTGATTACTGTAAATCCATTACGATGGCGAACGGGGCTAAGAAGCCGTGCATAGTTTCATGTATGATTGATTTTCCATAATTAACTATGAAATGAATAAATATTTAAGCCCTAAAATTAGAGCTGCTCCCATCGGTTAATTTTCGTAATCGATTACTTGTTGTCAACAATAGATTAATATCGATTAATCGTATTGATAATTAATTTAAATATGACAAACTCATGGTGGTTTGCATGGGAGACATGCATGAAAAGACAGAAACGATATTAAGGATTTCTACTTTAGTTGTTTACCTTTGACACTCCTGAGTGAATTTGCGAGGCTGACTCTTTCTGATAAAAATCAACTTTAAGGATATTTTTGCAGCACTGGTAAACCCAATCAGACTATGATAAACTCACAATGTTTTTAATTTATTCAATTTGTCATTTAATGTTTCAATCACAATCTTGTTGCAACTTTTTTAATCCGGAAAGAAATTAACTCATTGCGTGGTGTTATAGATGGTCCGATTACTGTTAAGCATAATCGATTGTGGAAAAATAAACGATTCATCGATTAATCCGGAGCAGCTCTACCTAAAATAATAAAACGTATTGATAATAAATACCTTTGTATGCGTTTTCGAAAACGGATTGGTGTGGGCGTCGCCATAGTTATAGGACGGTGTGCGGTGGCCGATCATTTTTGGCACATGCATGTAATTTACCAAGTTGTGTTTTTGCCTTAACTAAGTGCTAGATTCCTGGTGCATTTCTATTGGTTCATGTAATATTCCATTTAGTTTGTTTAACGGTGGATCCTGCTGATCCAAAGATCAGACAAAAGCGGGTAGATAAAGCAGCAGAGTTTGATCGATCTCAGCATAAACATGTGATTGAAAATTGTCACTGCTACATTTGTCAAGTTGATGTGTGAGTATGTACCGAACAAACATTAAAAAATTACCTTGACCTTGTTATTTTCTTTAGTTGAATTGCATGAATGGAATTTAATTTGTATATAGGAAATTACACGGTTCGAGAAGTATACTATAAATAAATGAAAAATGACACATTTAATTGTAACGTTTGTTTGGCGAAATATTTACTATTTAGCGCGAGCCATATTATAAATATTTCGCGTAACACAAGCGTGATTTTTCATCAATATTTCGAGAGCAAGTATAATTTCCTATTAATATTATTTCAGTCAATTTTATATACGAGTACTCAAAGACCAGAAACATGCATTAATGTATTCAAAAGAGCACAACAGCATACGTGGCCACCTTGAAAAACTGTGAAAATCATTTTTATTTCATAATAAGAGTGCATAATATAAGAGCCTAGAAAATATAAATGTTCACATATTCAGGCCTTATATATATATATTTTACAGGGCCGTCTGACAAACTGTCCGATGACTTTGAGTGTGGGTCGGACATGCATATGTATGCAGCATGATGATGTCGGATGACCTTCAGTTTGGCTCGGAAATAAGTCTGAATGACGCAAATTAATATCAGCACAATGTATTAATTCTGAACTAAGTGTTGCGAATATTAAATAATTTGTTAAACCTGTTTTCCACCTCACCATTTCACTCGCCACCCCGCGCTCGATGACATTAAAACAACATTTCCAGTTCACTTTTAGTACATTAGAGACCCTGATTCTCCGAGCCTCTGGTCCTGGACTAGGGTACATTTTGATTTACGTCAGACAAAGCTACAGTTCGGTTGGACACCGATACGATTGGGTCGGACAAAGAATAAACTTGGTTTTAAAAAGCTGGAGGGGGGGGGGGGGGG
>CACRXK020001672.1:0-17065 GCA_902702795.2 Paramuricea clavata
AATCATGATATTCACACATCCATGCCTTTTAGCCGATATTTTATTATTTTCCACTTATAATCATAAATTTCTCCTATTTCAGCGTCTCATCAAGATGAACATGCCGTTGGATGAAAACGAAACAATCCAGTTCACGACAACATTGTTCGCCCTCGTACGAACGTCACTGCAGATCAGAATGACGGGAAATATGAATGCGAACGACACGAAATTGAGAAAGATGATTACTCAAGATTGGCCCAACATTATGCCACGAGTCCTCGATAAAATGATTCCCAAACAATCGGGTAAGAAGTGGGTATACGTTATTTCGCTGATCTCGGAATGACTAACCTGCTTGCCGCCTGGAATTTCCAAGGGGGGATAATTATCCCCCTTGGAAATTCCAGGCGGCAAGCGGGCTACAAAATGACATTTCGTCAAAAATTTTTTCTTCAAGATTGGTTTAGAAACAAACTTGGAGTAGAGTTAGGTTACGAGTAGGGTTAGGATTAGTGTTAGATTACTGTTAGTAAAACTGTTGATTGTTACGTTTTGTCACTCTGAGGCCAGCGAAATAACCTGTTCCAAGTAGTTGGGGTGTGCTAATGATCCTTACTTGCAGCTGAGAGCTAAGCTGAATTGTGAAGGACGCAGCTCAAACCTTATCGACTTTCTAAGCTAGGTGCCTCTGGCAGCCATCTTATGACTTATTTCTGATCACTGGGCACAGCTACGGTGGAAGAGTCAGTATAGGGGGTCAATTCCTACCCACCCGTGGGAGAAAACCGGTGTACCTGGAGAAAACCCACGACTTTTGGTAGAACGTTCACTGACTCTTTTCACACAAGTGTCATGAGTCCGCAGCAAGAATCCAACCCACGTGATCAACACTTATTTCGAATCATGTTTCAGTGTTAAGTTGTCATCAAATGACGGTGGGCAAGATCTACTGTGCTAAACTCATGGTTGAAAACTACAGACAAAACAAGAGAAGAAAACAATTTGACATTCTGGATGATGATGAATTCAGAAGACAGGTACAGTTTTTTGGTAGTCAAGGATGTTCTAATTGTTCTAGCTAACCTTATAATTATTCTAATTGGAATATGTCCACCTTATAGTTATTCTAATTGGAATATATCCACCTTATTTTTATTCTAATTGGAATATATTTACATTATAGTTATTCTAATTGGAATATATCCACCTTATTTTTATTCTAATTGGAATATATTTACATTATAGTTATTCTAATTGGAATATATCCACCTTATTTTTATTCTAATTGGAATATATTTACATTATAGTTATTCTAATTGGAATATATCCACCTTATTTTTATTCTAAGTGGAATATATTTACATTATAGTTATTCTAATTGGAATATATCCACCTTATTTTTATTCTAATTGGAATATATCTACATTATAGTTATTCTAATTGGAATATATCTGTAGAAATGAAACTGTGATCTAAGAGCTCATTAAAGTAATTCACCTTTTTTTAACAGAGACCAGAGTCAATATTCAAACGTCTCGTTGGCTCAATGACACGAAGCATGCGACAGAGGCGCGCGTCAAGTATCAACGGCCTGGTACCTAGTGAAGAAACTCCAGACGGACGCGATAAAGCTTATCTCAGACAACACAGGTATGTGATATTTACTTTTTAATAAAAAAATATGTAGGCATCCAGTATAAATAAGTTGCCGAAATTTTATCTGATATGTAATATTATCACAAGTGATAGAAACTCGAACGGTCTTTGCAGGCGAAGCACAGATAGACATAGTAGTACATTCTGGAGTGTAGCTTACTCTGTAGCAAACTCTGAGCCTACGAACGTCCTGACGAAAGGCCTTCAGCGTCGAAATTTTATTTGTATTTTTCGAGTATATTTGAATCTCTATCCATCTGCAATTTTCTCACAAATATTTTGACTACGTGTAACGCCCGTAGCGTAATCTATACAATATTATCAACTGATAACGTCTGTGTAATTTCAAATGTTATTTGTTCAGCACATAATCTTATCAGCTGTTAATTGACTTTCCGTCATGAAACTCTTGCTTCGCGTGCTTGTCTCACTTTCCTATACTTGTAGTTTTTGAACATTTCAAAGTTTACGCGATATTTTATTGACATTGATTGTCAAAGCATTTGTATTTTATTGTCGATAATAACATTTGTGGTGATTATATCACTGTTATTCAGCCCATTTTTCTCATTAGTAACTTTTCTATCGATCGAGGAATACTTTTACTCTTTATAGAACTTTATAAAGATTATATATAGCTTTATAAAATTAGACAAAAAATAAAAACATTCATTTTTTTGTAGCATATATATGTATTTTGTATACGGAGTTTAATTAAGAAATGTGTATAAATAATGCATACTTTTGTGGTTGTCAAAGAGTAAGTATACGTTTGCAAAGCCATCTGTCCTTCGTTTGCCTGAAGAATCTGTGGTCTATATATAGCACAACCATTGTTCGGATTGCTTGTCGTTGTTCGTCGTCGTTGTCCGTTCGTCGTCGTTGTCCACTCGTCATAATATATTTCTCAACATTAATGATGCAGAGCAACACTTGATTAATAACTACAACAACATTTTTTCACAATCGTGAAAACTCGAAGTTTTATTTAAGTTTATCTCACACTTTAAGTTTGAGCCAAGAAGGCTTAATCAGGAACTTGAAATGGGTTTGATTCGCACTCTCGGGAGAATACTCTCACCTGGGGCGAGCCTACGGTGAACTTGGAAAAATCATTTTTAAGACCCACTTTATGGTAGACTGTTAATGAGATTGAAAATTGTGTCTACAAACCTGATAAACCGACTAAACTGTGTATAGTTATAATGTTTTGAAATTTAACTGTTGTGCATTCATTGTGGTGTGATCACAACTTAATGGTTGACTTATTGTTTCAAAATGTCCGACCAATTTAGCATTTGTAATTTAGCAGACTGTAATTTAGCAGACTGTAATTTGGTCGAAAAAGCAACTGATGTTTTTGACTCTGGTGTATACTTAATCAGTTTTAATCACACATGAGAAAGCGTATCCTATATGCTTAATGTTTATTCATTTTTGGTCTCCGCCAACCACAATTGTTGCAACTATTATATTAATCATCTTGTAATGTTTGAAAAATATAAACTTTACTGCCGGAAGCATTTAATTCAATCCCAATGATCTCGTATGTAATAAAGTTCATTCCATTTTATTTTTTTCTACCCACGTTTTTTTTTAAATTACAAAGTAATTGAAAATTCGTTTTAACTAATGTATATAGTCACAAAATCCAATTTCTAGTAATAATTCATGAGATTTCATCAAGCTTTCTAAAAACAATAAAAGTTATTAGATCCATAGAGGGCAGATGTTCCATGTGGGAAGTACTTTAACTTTCAAAATTAAAAAATATTGTTCATCTTAGGCTTCAAATAATTTTCAGGTCGAAACTAGAACGTTCGTATAAATAAATGAATACTATCAAGTTGAAAATTGAGGTGTATTTGAGCGCAAAGTGATCAATTGTATCGTGTAGCTGTAACCTAAAACATCTATTTGACAAGTATTCAACTATTATATGCATATATTTGGAGCCTAACATCAGCTGATAGCGTTTTGTCGCTGTGGAAACAGGGGATGAATTATTAGTTTCGTTGCATACAGACATGTTGAAGATGTGTCTCCCTTTGGCAAAACTTAAATTGTTTAAAAGGTATAGCTTTATGACCATCACTGAACCTTTATGGCAATCGCTGTGTCAAGTAACGTTGTTTTGTATATATAAAGGGAAAATTACTGGCGCTTTTGCAGCTGTGCTTTCGATGATTTGTGAACAGAGTAAACAGTTTTGGTCTAACCAGATTTCAATTCAATAGAGTATATAGTCTTATAGATGCTATTGTATTCTATTTATTATTTTAGCGATATTTTAGTCTTACATTTTGCAACCACATTTAGCCCACATTGTGTGGCTGTCGGCAGTATTTCAAGACACCTAATTATATCCACAACGCTGTACATTATTTGATAAGAAGTTGTTATTTCACGACAGGAAGAAGAATGTCTTGTGTTGCCTCGCACTTTAAGTGGAAATATAAGAAATATCTAAAACTTTACATTGAATATATTTTTGTTAATTTTATCTAGCGAGTCTCTAACAATGGAAGACTTGAAGCGCAGTTCATCGTGTCATAACTTTAGTTCAGAAAAGGTATGTGTATCACGAAGTAAACTAATTCTATTACTTCTATTTATACTGGATAGCTAGCTCTCAATTCAAAATAGTAATTTAAAAACTAACATGGTAATGTATATATATATAATCTAACTTTTCACTTTTAGTTCAACAATAACCCAGTCTAATTTCATAAATTTCATACCGCATTAAAATGATAATATACTAACGATTGGAATGAGCAATATAAAGATACTACAAAGCACTATTTGTTGTGCAGACATTTATCTAAACTTTTTTGTAAGATTTTTATGTGATAAGTTCTCTCAGTAGTATATATTCACCTATAATATTCATTCGAAATTCTCACGCGTAACTATAAAATTAAATCCACTTAAAGTAATGCGTAAAATATAAACATCATGTAAACTAACTTTAATTTCAGGCTAAACGACGCCAAGAACTAAACTCCAGTCCTCTTATAAAACACGCGGTCAGGCCAACACTCTCCGCATCATCCTTGCCCCAGACCTCTCACCGTAAACATAAAATCTCGACTGCGATGAGTCTTCCTTTAACAACTGTCTTCAACGAAGATAAAGATGAGAGATTAAACCATGGTAAATCATTTTAAAATATTAAATTTTTAAACTTCTGCCACGATTGAAATCCACGGTTATTAAAACAACAAAACATGGCCGCAACAGGTTTGTAACACAAGCTAAATAACATTTTAATACTGAACTTACACGCGTCAAAGGCGATCAGTCATGGTCGTGACGTCATCTAGCCATAACCAAATTTGAACATAAACGCATTATTGCAAAGCAACTTGGATTTTAATGATGAGCGCTCAACTCAGTTTTGAATATGCATGGCTAATAACCGAAAATTAAAATTCACTAAATTTGACTTGTTGCCTATACAGCGAATTGTTTTAATTTGAACCATTGCTTTTTCACCCTAAATAGTTTTCATCCTGTACGTGACGGACACTAGGAGGGGGCAGAGGGATTTCTGAAAGCATTTGAATGATAGCTAAATAACTGTTAACGAAGCTGTAACAATAATTTTTCAACCATCAAACTAAGCATCGGTAGGCTATAAATTAAGCTATGTATTGCATGAAATTTGCGGCAAAAAGGTTTAAAGGACTAAAATTTTATGCAACAAAAGGTGGTCACATCTTGACAGCCTAATCCTCCCACCCCCAATATTTCACGAAATGTCGGCCACTGTTTTTCTCATGCAGTTATTAATGTATCGTGATTTTATTTTTGTTTCCTATTTTCCAGTTCCTGGCAGTTCCAAACATGAGGAAACAGCAAAGGTCCATATCAGCTCAACACATACATCACGAAATAGATACAAACCTAAACTGAAACAGACACCAAGTATTGTGATCAACTCTCCTCCGAGTAGTGAGAGGCGAGCTGTCAACCACGCTGACATTTACGTAGAGGAATCCTTGACACAAGGAAAAAATGTGGGGGAATTTATGCCAGACAGAGACGGCAGAATTTCTCCTTTTAGCAAAGAATCAGGCAATAAAGAGACACCACGGGTTTTACAACAACAGAATAAAGATTTATCTATGCAATTTATACCCAATAAAGGGAGGGAGTCGTACTTTCCGAGTGAAAAACAGGAGAATTTGTACGAATATGAAATATATGCAGACAATGTAAATAGAAAATCACCAAATCAAATGAATTTAACTGAAAATTATCGTGGTTTACAAAGACACGGAGCTCACGGTCTTGGAACACGGAATGTTGATATTGGAGCACGCAATGTTGATACTGGAGCACGCAATATTAGTCCTGGAGCACGAATTGTTAGTCCAGGGGCACGAAATGTTGACCCAAGAACACGCAAATTAAGTGCGGAAGCACGGAATTTAAGCCCAGGAGCACGTAATGTAGAACAGAGCTCATCATCTGACGAAGAGAGAGGTAACAAAACAAACTCCCAGGGTGTCAGAATGTCACCAAGCATATTTTCTGAACGCATTGATAACCCAGAAGGATTTCAAAGACCTAGACCTAAATATATAAGCCAGGATGGTACTGACGGTAGTAGTTTATACAGAGTTAGAAACAATGTGTCACCAGGTCAAAACAGCACAAACAAACAAACATCACGTCAAATACCAAGGCAAAGTCAATCCGAAAGTAATCTAAAGTCAAAAGGTATGCCGGATAGGACATTGTACCCGGTAGTAAAGACGTTCTCGGATCCAGTCAGCATTCAAGCTAGTCAGACGCGCATTGAACCGAGGGATTCAAAGTTTTCTTCTGAAACAAGTTTGGTAGCCAATAATGCTTTTGGCATGGAGAAAAAGAGTCCTGAGAGTGCTTTGGATAGGAATGAGAGGCAGAGTCCTAGGACTAGAGGGAATAGTCCGTTTTCAAGAAGACGAGGGAACAAAGATCTTGAAATAGACAGAGAACAAGACACGTCTCCGCTCGTAAGTAGAGAACTAGACAGACAAGGTTATGAGGACAAGCATAATAGAGCTACTTTTCAAGCTGATAGAAGCAAAGGACAGCCAAAGACGGGCTTTAATGAAGCACCACTTGAAATGGGGAAACATCCTTACGAAGCAAAGCGCACTAAAGACGGGTTACTAGCTGATAGGAACACACAAAACAGAGAGACGTTACCATCTGAAAAGAGCTCGAACAGGGGACGCACGAACAATTCATTTCAAGCTGATAAAGGCACAAGTGAAGTTTCAGCTCATAAAGACACAAATATAGGAGAAACCCAGGCTGAAAGACCACAAAGTGAAATTTTTGGTGGTCTCTTAGGCGAGACAGACACTAGCCATTCGGCTGAATATTATGATCGAATGATCAGTAAAATTAACGAACAGATTAATCTGGCTGTGAGTAGGAACAAAAGTCCTTATGCTCTTTATGGCCTGGGCTCGGATGACGATGATGATTGGTGCTAACATGAAGTATATACATTGGCTGGCTGACAAGAAGCCCAATGATGGTTGTGACATGAAGTATGCTATAGTTAAGAATGTTCAAATGTTCCGACTAAAGTGTGTGTGTGTATATGTAGATTTAATAAAAGTATATATTTAAATTGTCTTGAGCTGAAAGTGCAGTATAATTTATGTATAGGTTATTAGTATGGTTTCGAATGCAATTTGGGGGAAACATGCACGAGTGAGTTTTTCAAAGACTACACTTTGAAGTCTTTGAAAAACTCACCAGTGTATGGTTTTTTTCAAATTGCACGAGAAACCATACTATAATTACTTATGAATAATATGCATGAAAAAATTATGCAGTCACTCCTAAAAGCTCCTAAATGTTTGAGTCTTTGTATTATTTCTGCTGGAAATTGCTGTAGCAATTTGAAGCCAATTAGAAAGCCTAAATAGTCATTGAAATTCGCACTGTATGTATTTTTTTTGCACTGTATTGCATGCAATATAGACATATAGTTTCTGGTTATTGCCCTGCGTGAGAGGTTGGAACCTTTTTTATCGTCACAAAAGAAATATCATATGCATTATTTAAGTTTCTCATACAAATCATTGAACCATGCAAGATTCTAACCTTATTTTTCCTGTCATTTCTGTTCATGATTTCACATCTGCATACATGAACCACAACTAGACTCACATGTGTGTACAGCAATCTTCAAAACCTAGAAGACATAAAGAAATAATTATCGTTGTCAAATGGCTTCTTCGATTACATAACATGAAACTAAAGAAGTGAACTTCGTAACTCTCCACTGTTAAAAACTTTTGATGACTCGTCAAGCGAAGCCGGGGTGCTTGGCTTTTATATGCCTGTCTTTTAAACAACAATTCCAACCACATTAGTAAAACTTTTGTGCCAGTTTGGTATAAAATATAAGTAGACAAACCAAGTTTAAAAGAATCTAAGTTATTATTGCTTCGTTTTAGGGAGCCATTTTGAATTGACAAACTCACGAGCAAGTGAGTAAATTCTTGACAAATACTCTCTCAAAATTGCTTTAAAGTTTATCCAAATTACCCTAACTCTATTGAGAAACATAGGATACCACTTTAAAACAAATATAAGAACAAAATTCGATGAAATTCAGACAAAATGTTCGAAGCTTTAAAAGGTCGAAGCTTTAAAAGGACGAAGACGAAGCGAGATTCTTGTCAACATGAAGGCTTTTTTGCAGGACAAACACATACAAAAACCGCTTTAAAGTTTATCCAGATTGTTTTTAATTCCTTCCGAAACATAGAATTAATATTTTCAGCAAAAACAATTCGATGAAATGCGAGAGAAATACGAACTTTGAAGTCGAAGGCGACATTGTTGTCAACAATTTTAATGCCTTCTTGTTCGATAGAATAACTCGCGATAAATTGCAACTATAAACATACAATTTAGAGCAATATCGTAATTTTACGTACCTTGAAGAATACACCAAAATTGTTTAACATAGTGGTCTTCAAATGTTAGCGACAAAGTATTTGTTAAACGGCGCCTTAAACTTTCAAAGTTTCGATACAACGTGCATGTTGGGGCGATCAAGAAGGTGCGAGCTTATCCTTTGTCTTTTGAAAACCACAGGGAAATTCTTGCATTCTGATTGGCTGTCAACAATGCAAAGTTCTTGCATTCCATTGGTTATTAAAACATTCCACGTATCAGTGATTGGTTCGTGTTTGCTGTTGACAATTGGCTGGAAGTCTCTTGGGGGAATAGGTTTTTCATAAAACTCAACAGGCATACATATTAAAAATATTTTACAGAAATTTATTTGATATTCAGAATTAAGACATTACTGTACTGATACACATTTTAATTGTACATAGATTAATTGCATTTCAATTCATGTACATTCATTTGCATTTTTAATTAAAATTATATAAATTTTAATTGCATATAGAGCTACTGGTTCAATAACATCTACACCAAATTCATGCATTGAAATTGAATTTTTTAGTTTTTGGCAATTCGTATGCCACCAATTTCCCAATAAATTATAAAAGTGTTTATTTAATGACTATAGACCGAATCCAATTAATGTCATTACGGTTTCATTTTGCGCTTGCATTATCAGAACAGTGGTGCCCAGGTATTTGCGTTAATTGAAAAAGGGAATTGGTAAATTCTTTCTTCAGGCAAAGTCAAATCCTTGACTTCCACATCGTAACGCTACCAGTAATCTCTCCTTCAATTCATCTTCTGATCTGTACTCTGGTAATCTCAGCATGTTGAAACTGAAAATACAAATTAACTGGTTATTCACTCAACAAGACTGGATAGCTCTATCAGTTCTAAACTGTTCTACCTAGAGGTCCAGTAAGGATCATCTCTTATTGATCCAGTGTTACTACAGGAGAAAACCTAAACACTTTATTTATACTGGATAGCTCTATCAGTTCTAAACTGTTCTACCTAGAGGTCCAGTAAGGATCATCTCTTATTGATCCAGCGTTACTACAGGAGAAAATCTAAACACTTTATTTATACTGTATAGCTCTATCAGTTCTAAACTGTTCTTCCTAAAAGTCCAGAAGGGTTCATCTCTTATGATCCAGTGTTACTACAGAAGGAAACCTAAACTAAACTAACTTTATTTATACTGGATAGCTCTATCAGTTCTAAACTGTTCTTCCTAGAAGTCCAGTAAGAATCATCTCTTATTGATCCAGTGTTACTACAGGAGAAAACCCGAGTACTATACGATGTATACACTAACCAAGTACTCGCACTAGGCAGTAAGTTTGGTTTAAATTCAACTCTTGAGATGCAGAATTGATGAGGACCACTTGTCCCAGATAGATGAGAAAATCCACCGAGAGGAACGCGCGAGCTGAAAGGAAAATACATGATTGAGAATTTTAAAATGTTTTAGAGAAATAAATGTGGCGAAACATTATGTAGATTGCTAACCTTCCTGTAGCAAACTGCAACAACAATACGACGTCTGTCTTGGATAATGATCGCAGAACTTTCCAAAACCACTAAAAATACACAGGTTGATGATGAGGTTCTAATCTTACCATATTCAGTGTTAGGTCTCTACTCTTGATACAATATACCGTATCTAATTAACCTTCCGCCATTTTGGGGGTACGTGAAAGATTCCAGACAATTCAAACAACGTGAAAAGCCATTTTTATAAGTTGTAAGTGTAAATTTACCATTATACAAACAACTATAATATTAAAAAGTTGTGTTTTGTGGTGCGGAGACTCTCAAACGTGGGAGAGGCAGTACCCCCCAAACGGCGGAAAAATCGGCCGTGAGAAAGACTGATTGAGAATAATCTGATTTACTAACCGCAATTACTGGACATTCGGCATCATAGCCGTTGGCATAGGTCGTGTTTTTCTCCCAGTCATTCATGTCAACCTCAGGTAAACCTGACATCAACAGCTCCTGGATGCAACATAGTTAAGATTTAGTAATTACTCTAGTATTCACTCTACTGAATCTCAGGGGCCGGTTGTTCAAAGCTGGGTTAGTTTAACCCTAGGTTAACTTAAAATTCGAAGTAAACTTCCTGACAGCTTGTCTACAAAATTTGGAAATATTTCTTCAGAGATCTTGTCTGGATCGACAGGAGTTTACTTCTCTGAAGTTTTGAAATAAACAGACGTGCAGAAATACACAAACTAAAACAGCAGGTTAAATTTTAACCCAGGGTTAGCGCTAACCCACCTTTGAACAACCGGCCCCTGTTGTATAATTTGGGTGCGGAGGGGTGGAATTTATATTTTTTCTAATGCCAGGCGATATACCATTTAGTGAAAGATCCTCGGAGTAGAAAAGGGTGAAAGTGGTGCTGGTATCACAGTGGTTATATAGTGAGCATTTCACCTCTGTGACCGGCGTTCAATTCCTGTATTTATAAAATTTATACTCGCAAATTTTCATCTACAAAATCTTTCAATATTTGATCAGTCACATGTAAGAAGAGTGTTTTCTCATTTGCTAAAGTATTGGACAAATAGAACATTTTTAAAAAGAAATAGAAAATTTTTAGATTGAACAACGAAAGGAGGTCCTTTCTAAACCTCAAAGGAAAACTTTCGTGGTAGACTGGTTGTGATCAATACTTCAGAGACAGTAATATAGCAGCTTACCAATTCATATTCATCAAAGAGTGAGACGAGAGAGTGTGGAATGAACTCGTGAAATCCATCCAGAAAACTACAGATCTGTGGTCGTATTGCTCGAGTTAACTTGAGATCTGCCACTAACTGCACGTACTCATGCTAAAGGAAAATGAAATAGAATGATGAGTCCATGGGGAAATGAATACTATTGCATTATTTGTGACAGATATACGGTGAGCGTTCAGCCATCTAACTTACAATTAACTCAACCTACGTTTACATTATACCAGATAGCTTTCCATAGCGGCGGGAAAAGGCACCTATCCGATACAGAATGTACAACTTTCAGAAGCTAAAGCGAAACAACATCTCTCTGTTGTAATAATTCCTCTGAAAGTAGCATTCCTAAAAGGTATGGATGGGTGTTTTTTCACGTCGCTACAGAAAGCTATACGCGGTACAGTGAAAACGTAGCCCTAGTCAAATACGAGATCACTGACAAATATTAAACGAGCATGACTCACTTTATTTTCTTCATTGACCATCAGTTGGCTTCCTCCTGATCTCAGATCAATCTCTCTCATTGTACCAAACACGTCAGTTTCCACCGCAAACGTTAGATCAAAACCAAGATCAGAAATATCATTATCTAGGATCCACTAAGAAAATGAATAAAGTATTAACTAACTTTATTTATACTGGATAGCTCTGTCAGTTCTAAACTGTTCTTCCTAGAGGTTCAGCAAGGATCATCTCTTATTGATCCAGTGTTACTACAGGAGAAAACCTAAACTAAACTAACTTTATTTATACTGGATAGCTCTATCAGTTCTAAACTGTTCTCCCTAGAGGTCCAGCAAGGATCCAGTGTTACTACAGAAGGAAACCTAAACTAAACAGTATGCCACAAACAGACATTCGTACCTGTAAGTTTTTGGCGTACTCCGGATCAATGGAAGAAACATCTTGATAACTAACAGGGATACCTGGTAAAGATTAAGATGATGAAACAATATGATCTGGCCACTATAGTAGCCTGAATAATGAACTCTTTCATTACAAACAATTTTTTACCACACGACAAATAGAACAAAGTGTACAAGAAATCTACTTTAAAAAAGAAATTCTTATAGATAGGTTGGCAACATATAATCACCTTTTGTTGCTGGAAATCTTAATTCTTTAACCTATTTTGCCATTTCATGCAATGCAATATATTTATGGCCTGCTAATGCCTTCATGTTTGAAAAATTATTGTTATATCTTGGTAAAATTGTTGGGGAGGGGTGGTTGCCTCCCATGCCCCCGCCAAAGTGTCCCACTGCATACATACAAAGTGAAGGCTCTGCCTCTACACAGGACGCATGAATTCGGACGAATTCGAGTACTGGGGCTGGTTATTCAAAGTCACGATTAGCATTAATCTTGGGTTTAAAATTTAACCCGAGATTAAATTCTTACCTAAGATATGCTTATAGAAGGATCTGGTAAAATAAACATTGAGATGTAAACGATTGTACAAACTAAGACCAATAATCCGGCCAGCAAAGCGGAAATAGTTTAAATGATCCGGGTTGATTTCGGAATTGCTGCAAGGTTGAAACGTTGTTCCTAAATAATAGAATGAAATAGATTAATATAGCATGCTACCTCACAGAGTTATTTTCACTGGCACCTAGTGTTCGAAAAATCCTCGGACCAAAAAGATGAAACAACCACAACTGTACTTACAGTAGATTACAGTAGATGAATTTTCGAGAAGGGTACTCAGTCATCTACATAAGTGGCGATACCTCACTCTCCAACTAGCAGGATTTAACGCAGAGATTGGGAGCGTCAGGCTAACCTTGTACCGGTATACATGTACTTCCAATACACTTACCATCCACAGATTGAGTAAACAAAGCGTAGTCAGGGTTGAGTATTTCCTTAGACAGTAAATCCAGCCACTCCTTGAGAACTCCACGACCCTGTGACAAGAGATGTTATTTTCATATCTCATCTGAAGATTGTGTGTATTTAGAGGGAAAAAGTATGAAAACTTACTACTCCTGGTTCTCCTTGAAATCGAACGACAACATTCTTCTTTAAAATTTCTGTACTGATCTTAGACAGAACTTCGCAGCTCGTATTGAACAGACTGTCACCTGCAAAACAAGTACAGGTAGTTCCCTAAATTTACTTCATTTATAAACTATACTGTTTTCCCTAGAGGTCCAGTAAGGATCATCTCTTATTGATCCAGTGTTACTACAGGAGGAAACCTAAACTAAACTAACTTTATTTATACTGGATAGCTATATCAGTTCTAAACTGTTCTTCCTAGAGGTCCAGTAAGGATCATCTCTTATTGATCCAGTGTTACTACAGGAGGAAACCTAAACTAAACTAACTTTATTTATACTGGATAGCTATATCAGTTCTAAACTGTTCTTCCTAGAGGTCCAGTAAGGATCATCTCTTATTGATCCAGTGTTACTACAGGAGGAAACCTAAACTAAACTAACTTTATTTATACTGGATAGCTCTATCAGTTCTAAACTGTTCTTCCTAGAGGTCTAGTAAGGATCATCTCTTATTGATCTAGTGTTACTACAGGAGGAAACCTAAACTAAATTAATTTTATTTATACTGGATAGTTCTATCAGTTCTAAACTGTTCTTCCTAGAGGTCTAGTAAGGATCATCTCTTATTGATCTAGTGTTACTGCAGGAGGAAACCTAAACTAAACTAAACTAACTTTATTTATACTGGATATATCTATCAGTTCTAAACTGTTCTCTTATACTGTACCTCGTTTGATTTCGATCACATTTTTCTCATCAATATTGTACGACCCCTGGCCGTCTTGATTGTTTTGTTTAAACAGATTCTCATAGAACCATTTCTGTCTTTCTTCAAATGGCTAAAGAGAAAAAAGTTCTTGCATAATTCATCGTTAACGTCCTTGGGAGTGAAAAGTAGGTTTAAGATTACCTGAGCTAAAACAACATGGACAAATTTCTGCATCAAAACTGGACTGTCCAGCAAGAAATGGAAATGTGAAAACAAAATCTTGGGGTTTCTACATAAAAAGAAAGTTAAAATATAAGCAATTCAATAAAAGATACAATTAAACAAGTGTGTGAAAGGATGTCACAAACCTTGCAACAAGCGCCTGGAGAACTTCTTCATGACGGTTCACAAATTCCACAAATCTTGGTGGGGCACCGTTCCTGTAAAGAATTTAAGAATTTAAAGTGCATTCTCCAGGGCTTGAAATAACAGCCGATCACCGATCAATGACCGGCAAGAAATTGCTTATGATTGGCTGAAAAGCGGGGTTTTCAATCAGAAAAAGCACGGAAAGTCATGGCTGCCAATCACCATGATTGGAAACTATGGGATTCTACATGCAGGACCAATGGCGTTTATTGGTCTTGTACCTATCTAGAGTACCAAGAAAATGCAGTGTTCAATCCTGCATATTACAGGATTGAACCTTGACCATAGAACTGAAAGACAATTGCACTAACCACTGTGTCAGCAACAAACATGTCAGGCTTACCGTCTGTCCCAACGTGACTGATTACAACAGCAGAGATAAAAGCCATGCGTGATCACACACAAACGGTCAGCAGTCATAGTTATGACGTCACTATCAACAGAAGAGAATGCAGGGCTTACAGTTCGATTGTCAAACCGCGGGTCACATTGTTCCATATCTACGCGGGTATCTTGTCCCGCGTGTATGTCACGTCTTGTGTGGATGTCCCGTTCCACGCGTGTGTCTTGTCCCGCGTGTGTGTCACGTCTCGCATGCGACTCTCTTCCCATGCGGGTATCTTGTCCCGCGTAGGTGTCCCGTCTTGCGTGGGTGTCACGAACCATATGAGGTTCCACGCGCGTGTCTCGTTCAGGAATCGAAAAGCCATTTACCATAGAACGATTGGCAGGGAACGGTTGAGATTCTGCAGTGGTCGGGCTGTTTATTGAACTAATCGATCTGCGGTCGCTATTCCTTCGGAATGCCATGTTTGTGGGCACAGGGAAGCCAAACACATTCCCTTCACTTGGGCTGTTACAACCAGGGCTTACACTACCGTCTTCAAAGTTGGCCAAGTTCATTTCAATGGCGGGTTGACTCAGTCTGAATGTCGCATCACTCCCCATACGTAGTAGTTTCTGTCTGATACTCTGAACACGGTAGGGTACTAAGGCTGCTGCAACGTTACGTGATAATTCTCCGCCCAGTCTCCCTGACGCTGACACACTGCGAGAGAGCGAGCATTTCTTTTCAGTGTCGGGCAGCTCGTCTTGTTTGGAGAACAGCGAGTAACGCTGAGTGCTGTGGAGAGTTTCGGACATATGTCGAGTCACTGGTGATTTCACACGGGTATCTGGAATAAGATTATCTCAAACTCATTAATAATTCATGAGTAAATTAGCCAACCATATTGCTTTATTTTGCTCACATGATAATACTGAATACCTGGTGAAGTATATTGCTGCAGTCCTTGGACTGGACCAAAATTAATGCACCTCACTTTAAGTAGTGATTTACTCGTATGAGATGTCATTTCAAATCCGACTATGAGGACTGGACTAGATTTCAAGTCCTCCCATTTTGATCCAATCCTCGGCTTCGCCACGGACTTGATCAAATTGCGCGGACTTGAAATCCAGTCCAGTCCTCATAGTCGGATTTGAAACTGATTTGACGTAAAACTAAGGATGAAATTATTCATGAATACAATCAATACACAATCTGTCACAATCAATCCAGATTTTGCAGTTCAGTGATCAGAGCGCTGCACCGGTCGATTTCTGTCTGAGGTCTAAAATTCTATATTATAAATTTTCGTTCGAGAATTCCATCTACAAATATCCTATCTACATTGAGCACTCCCTAGCTTATACCTTTGAACTATAGCAGAAAAATACAAATAAGGAAAAAAACCCAATAATACCTATGCCATCATCTAAGAGGACACAGTCACCTATCCCTGCTTCACCCTCAATATCCTCCATCTCACTCAGTAGCAAAAGAAACCATTCTTCCAGTGCCTCCCAGACCTCTTCCAGCGGCGCAAACACGTTCGTCTGAGGAGACTCATGATCATCACTACTAGTTGAAGTACTGCTACTCAGACGACCGCTGAATGCAGCGCGGATTCGGCTACTCGTGCTGTCTGCGCGTCCGTACATGCTTGGGCCTGAAGTGTACACGCGAGGGCGGCTGTTGCCAAGCAACCTTGGACTGACGTAGAGCTTGCAAGCCAGTCTGATGACTCGCAGGAAACTAGCAACGGCAACATCGTAGTCGCTGGATAAACTAAAACACGAATGAAAATTTTATTTTAAAACATTTCATTTGGGCTTTATTTTAAACTAATTTTATTTATACTGGATAGCTCTATCAGTTCTAAACTGTTCTCCCTAGAGGTCCAATAAGGATCATCTCTTATTGATCCAGTGTTACTACAGGAGGAAACCTAAACTAAACTATATTTATACTGGATAGCTCTATCAGTTCTAAACTGTTCTCCCTTGATGTTCAGGGCTTCTCATTCATGTATGGACATGCAATATAAAAATGCGAGACCTTAGTAGCTCACGTCCAGCGGTAGCGGCCAGTTCTCCTAGGTCTGACATAATCTTGTTCTGTAGTGATGAGTTCGACTGACATAGATATCGTAGCACTTTGTATATCTGAAAAAAAGTAGCTCGTGACTTTCATTATGTTGAAACCAAAAAAAAAAACAGAAACCAAACGGAAAAAAAAACGGAAACCAAAACAGAAACCTATAGGGATGAATCCAGCATGATCTGGT
>CACRXK020001672.1:17085-51179 GCA_902702795.2 Paramuricea clavata
GGGGGGGGGGGGGGGGGATGCTCTGCCAGCTCTTGTGCCGAGTTGTGTCGGTCATGTGTGCCTCCCGGCCATTAACTTGTTTGACTACTGCAAAATATTGTTTGACTACTGTATTTGAATTGTAATTGTTGTTCAAATTACTGTATCTCATTTTGTCTCTAATATTTTTTGCTTTGTCATGAACTCCGTCTGGCCAGGGCTAGGGGTGTGTGACACCCCCAGTAAATCCATTCCCTTACGACTTACCTTCGATTCTTCAACGTGGGTATCTTTAACGAGAGACAAGAGAGAGTTGAGCTGCGATGGATAATATTCTAGTATCGTAGCACACACACTTTCATAACCATTCTAAAAAATTCAAACAAATTCTCTGAAGGTCGTGTTAGACGATGCAAAATTCCGGCACACAGCCATGTTATGCAGAAAAGATCAATGTCCTCAGTCACAGATGAATCGTAGGCTGCATGCCTCAACTACTATTCTTCATTTTTACTTTGTTGCTACTACAGAGCTGGGCGTGGGCTATGCTCACATTGACCTCACCATTTGTCTGACAACTATTTGTAGATAACATATACGGCAAAAATTTCCTGGTGTAACAGTCGCTTAGTGGTTTGCTGTGGTTCCATATTGTATTCCTGCTAGTCAAAATCAAAGGTCCTACCTTTACAGCGATATCAAGTGGTGTCTCTTGATCGTTCGTTCTCAGCAACTGAGCGCCACGACTCAGCAAAAGTCTTACACAATCTTGATGCCCATGTCTACAATCATTAATATGGTTTTAATCCATTGAGTAGCAGCACTCTCCATTTGACGAGTAAAATCGTCTGGCGTTAAACAGAGTAAAATAATGAAGTAGGGCGCAATTGCCACTTGAAGGGTTAATTTGTCAGGGAAATAGAAAGCTATAATTTATGTTTTCGAAACAAAATAGAGAAGTAGTCGGGAAATTATTAGGTCTTAGCGTGATATAGGATGCGGAAATCTTAAGATACGTTTCTCAATGACATGAAGATGTTATTACCTGCAAGCATAAAACAAAGGAGTGCATCCTTTGTGGTCACATTTCGACATATCAGCTTTCCTTTCCAACAACAGAAGTACACTCTGAGGAATAAATAGTACATCACAAAATTAGACTAGGTGACGTCATACCACTTAGTACAACCCCAATTATACCAGCAGGCTCATCAGCCCTTGTATAATTGGAAATTTTAAAGTACAAGTCTGTTTAATATTAACCAGATTGCAACGGATCTACTGTACGTTCTCTTGCGTTGCTAAAATACATTTCTCGGCAACATCAATATATATCAACAAGCAATCGTTGGTAGGTAACTGCAAGCTTTTTCGTTGATCCCTTTACCAACGAAAGCTTGTTAATATCATCGGCACTACCTAGCTGGCATAGATAGTTCAAGATTATAACATCAATAACATACCGAAGTGTGCCCTGACAGACAGGCATTATGGAGAGCTGTTTGTCCTTGAGAATCCTGAAAAGGAAAAGTCTGAATCATTACCAGCACCACAAGAAAAGAAAATGCACAACACAACACAACACAACACAACACAAGCTAACACAACACAACACAACACAACACAAGGTAACACAACACAAGGCAGTACAACATAACACAACACAAGGCAACACAACACAACACAACACAACACAACACAACACAATGCAACACAATACAATGCAACACAATACAATACGAGGCAACACAACACATTAACAGAACACAACACAAGGCAGTACAATATAACACAACACAAGGCAGCACAACACTTGTAACACAACACAAGGCAACACAACACAATTAACACAAGGCAACACAACACTTGTAACACAACACAACACCCTAATGTTTCCAAATGAATAATACATATTAAAAATGTGATTAAATTTACTTCAATGTCCACATCAACAATATGTTTTAAAAGTTCTCCCAACAGTTCAGTTCTACCATTTGATGCCAGCCAGTGAACCTAGAGATGAAATATGTCAGCAAGGAAGTAAATGCACACCTCTCCAGTGTTTATCTAGAACTTACCGCAGTCATTCCCTCGTTGTTATGGATGTGAATATTTGCCTTACATTCCAACAGCTTCTGAATACATTTTGTATGCCTGCAATATTTATGCAAGAACAAAGTTTTATTTAAAATGACATACAAATTTCTACTCTGAGGGAATTCAGCTCAGTGGCACTGTCTGTTTTAGAAGGGTGACCAGAGGCACACACCCGTAATTTGGTGGAAGGGGATGGGTGGAAGGGGATGGGTGGAAGGGGATGGGTGGAAGGGGATGGGTGGAAGGGGATGGGTGGAAGGGGATGGGTGGAAGGGGATGGGTGGAAGGGGATGGGTGGAAGGGCCCGGGGTGGGTGGAAGAGGGAGGTGAGTGGAAGAGGGAGGTGGATGGAAGAGGGAGGTGGGTGAAAGAGGGAGGTGGGTGAAAAGGGGGGTGAAAGAGGGGGTTGGAGGGTGGTGTGACTTTCTACTTGCTTTACATACCCATTTCTAGCAGCAAGTTGTAAAGGTGTTACTCCACCTATATCTTGACAATTGACATCCGCTCCTTTCCTCAATAAGTATGCCAGACAATCATACGCACCAACACTGGAGGATAAAACACAATATTATACAGTAGTTTAGGTACCATACAGCAGGTGGTGGTTGACCTGTGCAGTTATCATGGTGAGAAAATAATGTAGTAGTAATCAGTTTCATTACATGTAGTAGTCTAAGTTATATTTGGTGGAAAATAAATAGTTAATTAGTTAATCAGATTGCTCCTATACGTGTGAACAGCTCTGGGGTCACTGTTTTGGTTTGTGTATTTCTGCACATCTGTTTATTTCAAAACTTCTGAAATTAAAGTAAATTCCTATTGATCCAGACAAGATCTCTGAAGAAATATTTCCAAATTTATAGACATTCAAGCTGTCAGGAAGTTAGCTTTGAATTTTAGGCAACCTAGGGTTAAGCTATTATCAGCTTTCAAACACCAGCCCCTGAAATAGCACTTACTTTGCAGCAACATGCAGAAGACTTCTTTTTGCTCTTCCTGCTTTGTGACTGACATCATAAGATGAAGAGGAAATCAATTCAGAAACAGCTCTAGAGAAGACAAGTTGTTAAGATTTGAAACACTGGCTGGTACATGCATATCCATGTCTCCCATACATTCTTATTCAACACATGTCCTGATTTTTTGTGTGTGTTGGTGTTATGTACTCAGGTGAATATATGATGTTTGTGATGTTACTCTGAGTGTTACTCTGAATAGGTAGAATAGTATCCCAAAGGCCACAGGTTCAATTCCCCCCATGGTCAAGCAAACTTTTTAGCATGCTCGGTGTGGATGCATACTCAGAGTAACCTAACAAACAACACATGTCTTGTTATCACTGTTCTGATAATGTACAAAGGTCAAGTTAGTGTAATGAACATTGTTATGTTAACCAAAAAATCTGACAATGTCTCTAGTTAACCCATTGAGCCGCAATTCCCCCCAGTGCACCCTACTCATTTTTTTACTTCAGTCTAACACAAGACGATTTCACTCATCAATGGGGAAGCTCTGCAGCTTAATGGGTTAATTAACATATGTTAGTGGATTAGGTTATCAAGTAGATGATGGGTTAAGAATAGGAACGTAAAAAGCAATAAATATACCTATGTTGATTCTGCATAACCATTGGCATCATTATGCTTAAGGCAGAGTCATTATCTATAAATGGAAATGACATTAGTATTTATATGCAATATACACAATAAGAGAATCAGCCCATGTTTATAGTCGTGCCACCCAATTCACTCAGACACATATATAATTTAAATTCTTCGTTACTTTTCCTCCATTCTATGCTTACATTATCAGAACAGTGGTGACTAGACATGCAAGTTATCTGAAAAATGTGAACTGGGTGGCAATAGACATATACATGTGTTAGCCAATTAGGTCTGCTGCATTAATAATATTTATACCTGCTGGTAAATCTGATGCTCTGGCAGTACGGAGTGATCGGGCTAATTTCTGCAATGTTTCCATCCTGTCTTTGGAAAGAATGACTGTGAACAAAATATAACCTAGCTAGTCAGCTATTCTTCACTTGTTACAGTACATACCTAGAAAAGAAATAATTTAATATTGGTGGCTTTCAGCAAGCATTACAAGGGTACTATACCACTGGTGGTTCAACTTCAGAAACTTTTGACTCTTTATAGGAGCATAGAAATTTAACTAAATCTCTCAATTCTGTGAAAAGACTCGACATTATTTTCTCATTCTGGTATTGCCAGTTGACACCGATCGTGCCTTAACGAAAGTCAATTTTATTGAACAGTTTCAATATGTTTTGTTTATATACAATTTGTACAACTTGACAACGAGCTGGAAAATAAACTGTTGTCAAAAACCAAACAGGAAAAGCTTACTAAATTTTATCATACAACCACAGCACACAACCTCTGTTCTTGTTGAGAAATATGTACATGTCAACAATATGTTAAATGGAACTTCACTTACATTTATATTCCTGTTAAAAGTCACATCGACACATCCAAAATGTACATTAATTAATATCAAATAAGTATAAACAATCTAACAGATCGAATTCAAACCACAATACAAGTCATTCTAGCTGACAGACCAACATATATTTATCAAAAACCGATGCAAATAAAAAATATGTAGAGTGGCATAAATAATATGCTGACACAACACAAGCTACATGTCATAAGATCGCCAGTTGTATGGGATGGGTTTATGACCGGAAACTCAACAGAAAAATGCTAGTGTTTCGCAGAAATACACTCAAACCAAAGTTCCGTGTATTCCTTCAGACACTTACCTAATCATATATAATAAAAGCAACCGTTAAAAGGCTCAAAATATTTCAAAAATCGCTAAACTTTGATAACTATGCATATTTCTTCCTTAGCTGCCATGTTTGTTTTGTTTGGTATGGCTAAAAATATCCACCAATCAGATTGTGTCTTTCCTGTGGCGGGAAAACACTTTTTTCTTGGCAGACATTTTAAAATTTGAAAAATCTCTTTTTTCAAAGATTTTTTATTGAAATTTACTCGCTTTCCTTTGCAATTTAGCTGCGAAAAGAATCTTATAAGTTAGTTTAGACTTGCAGCAGGCAGAGTATAGCATAAAAGGTATAAAAGGCCAAATTTATTTTTGTTGACATGTTTTTTTGGGATTTAAATTTTTTGTACTCAGATTTTTGTTTGCTATTTTTAATATACGTCTAGCACTTTGATGTTGGCCGGAAAACCAAGAACAGCTTGAGATATGGATGAAAAGGCTGAACAACAAAAACAAGAGCCTGGTTTTGCCAGCGAAGACAATGGGGAAGCATTCAACCTGGAAAATAACGACAAAAGCCTTCCTGTAGTACCTACTGGGTAAACTATGCATATAAGAAAAAATATTTCAATAATCTTTGAAAAAACCTAGTTACTTTAAAACTTTTCAATCGTACAATCACTATTTTAAATACATCTCTTTTTTATTTTCCGTATTCCAGTGATGAAACACCACAACCAAAACCGATGCATGATGCATTTTCAGAAAAAAGCCCGGCACCTTTACTGTTCAGTCATGGCGATCTACAAAGAAACACACAGCAATTTGTAGATGATATTAATGCAAAGAGAAAACGCGATACCGATTCGTTAGCAGGTTAATATTTTAGGTTTCTGACAATATAGAATTCGTTTCAGCTTTAGAATTAATCTTGAATTACTCAATTGAATCCATATTTATGTATTTGTTTCGTGTAGAAGTACGAAAAGCTCTGGAGGTGCAAGCAACAAGCACTGCAAATACGATTGAAGAGACTTTAGTTGGAGTATATGAAGAGAACAGTAAAGTGATACAGGATAAACTTCAAGAGATTTTTGCAGTTTTAGATAGAATATGTAAGTACTTTACCACAGCTGGTATTGTCCAGATTTACCACCAATGAAGTTACCACCAATGGACCATTTGCATTATAGACTAAATTTTGATCTAGACAAAAATTTCATCACAGCTTGAAAGAGTATCACAAAATTAGTAATATTCCAAAGTTTCATTGCGAAATGTTGTAAAATGCGGATAATATAACCTTGCGAAATTTGCAATTTTCAGTCATTTTGTATTACAAACGGGAAATTGATGCCCCAACACCCGATTGGGCTGTCAATTTCCCGTGCGTAATACAAAATGACTGAAAAACAGCAAACTTCGCACGGCTATATTATCCGCATGTTACAACATTTCGCAACGAAACTTTGGAATATTACTAATTTTGTGATGCTCTTTCAAGCTGTGATGAAATTTTTGTCTAGATCAAAATTTTAGTCTATAATGCAAATGGTCCATTATGGTCATCATTACCATTACCATCGCCACACCAAACTTAACATGATAACCAGTATTAGTATAACCACCATCTGGATTATAACCATCATCACTATACCTGACCATCATCACCACCATCACAATCACTATACCATCACAATTACCATCACTATCATCACCAACATCATCAACTATACCATCGTCAGCATCATCTACTCTACTTACAGGGTGTTAGCTAGTCCATATACTGTCCGTTTGACGGACTCTTCCCAATTGAAGTAGCTAAGGGGCTTTCCCAACTGGGTCTACTGGAAGATTTTCATTTTTTCTTTTGAGAAAGTGCATTGCGTTTGATTTTATATTATTATATCAAAGAACGTTTTGTTTACTTTTTCCCATTAACTATTTTCTCAAAATGTATCGTGTTTATGTACAAAACAAAGTGTAATCGGTGTGCATCCGTGTTCATTCACGGAAATGAAATATACAAAACGAAGTACTATCGGGTGCATTTTTCAGTGTTCATTCACCGGAAATGAAATGTACAAAACCAAGCTACCGTTGTTTGCATCTAAGGAGAAACACGTTGGAAAAAAACACTATTTATTCCTACACAATGACTTTGATCGGTCAAAAAAACTTTCCCAATTTACGTTTAACGGACAATTTCTTTCCCAATTTACGTTTAACGTCCACCTCTATTAGTATAATCCACACCATCAATATCAGCATCACCACAATCACCATCACTATCTACCACAATCACTACCATCATGATCACCATCATAATTACCATAACCATAATCATTATCATCACCATCATGATCACTACCATCATGATCACTATCACCATCACCACCATCATAATTACCATAACCATCATCATTATCATCATCACCAACATCTATACCATCGTCATCATCACCATCATCTACTCTATTTACAGTGACCAATCGTCCACCTCTATTAGTATAATCCACACCATCAATATCAGCATTCATCATCATCATCATCATCACTATCTACCACAATTCCTAAACAAAATTCCTAATTCTTTTTCAGCAACTCTTGAGAGAGAATTAAGTGAATTCAAGCAAGCATTGGGTCTGTTTTATCAAGATGTACAACCATTACCACCATCATAATATCACTGGACATCACTGTTACCATACATGTCAACATTGTACAATATTTAAGATGAAACAGAACAGTTTACAAAATATTGTGTGAACTATTTTACAAAATCATTCACTCACGGTATTTTAGCGTGAGTGATAGCACTTCCATCGTCAAATCGTTAAAACCACACTAAGATTTACTCTAAAATAAAATAGCTCTTTAATACAAATTAATTCTAAATAACTTGCTGTGTACAATATGTTCCTTTAAATAAACATATGTTTGTTCCATTGTTTCCGATAAATAGAAAATCAATGTATACCGACACTTGAATGTTAGTTAGACATTGTTAATATTCAATGAAATCCAACACTACCAACATTGTACTAGTTCCTTCTAAGTTACCTTACCAGTAACCTGAAGTTCAGGCCCTAATTTGAAATAAGGCCTGACACAAAACCTGTCTAGACCGTGGGACGCCCACATGTTATTTTTAGACACAACATGCAATATGATTGACAAGTGTTGTAGATTTCGTTACACAAAAAATTTATATTCTCATGAACATGTCCGCAGAGTGTGCATTTTGCTTTTTAATTAAACTTAACAATTCAAGGTACTTTTATATAATTAAGAGTCAGTTTCTCTATTTAACCGAACAGCAAACGAAGATTTAATTAGTCAGTTCTGTGGACGGCTTAACCATAGAATAAGGGCTTGACTTCCAAGCTTTCTCAAGGTCTCAACTTGCTGGACGCGGATATACTCTAGCGACTATTTAACGGGCTAACAACAGCAACAATGAAATTCTCAATCGTACCACGAAGAAGGCAATGTAGCTCAGAAAACAACGCCGCGGTAGGACCTGATATTAAAAATAAGACTTTTGCCGGCGAAGCCAGTTGGCAGAACATCTTGGCTGTCAACAACAAGCTTTCGAATACATGACTAGTTTGGCTGTTCTTTCAGCGTCGTGTGTCCAAAATTCGTCAAAGATTTTGATGAAGCCCTTTCAAAATACTGTTTTCAAAATATTTATTTTCTGCCATAAAGCATAAAAGAAAAGAAATTCGAAGAAATCGATAATGGAATTTGTTACGTGCGTTTGACCTTTATATTAATTGTCGCCTTGACCGAGCTATTTTTAAAACTGTTGTTTATGTGAACATGCAACCAATCAAAATCCTTCATGATGCTGATCAACCAATCAGATTTCCCGTCCACCAGGTGGACGGGAATCCCACAGTTTAGATAGGTTTTGTGTCAGGCCCTATTCTGTGATTATGGCCTGAACTTCAGGTTACCTTACCAGTTGATTGGGAATACAAACATACACAACTTCACCTTTCATCAAGAAATGCTGCTTTCCTTTTCTAGAAAGCAAGTAATAGACAGTAGTAAAATTGGGTTTCCAATTCATCAAAAACGTAACTGACAAAATATGTTACCTTAATCTTTTTCGGGTTGGGAAACTGTGGATTTTCGATAACACCTTTACCGAATTTCAATTCCAAGAATTCTCTGTAATTGTTGGGAACTGACGCTTTTATTCCAGCAAAATCTGAAATATAAGTATAAATACAATTTAACAACTCGTGACCATTATAGTTTATCCATCAATCAAAACAATCCATCTAGCATATTCCCCTACCTAGAGTTGTCAAAGGCTTCAAATAATGTGCAGGAAATTCCGAGTCTTGACGGTGTGTTTTAAACCACGTATTTTTCGTCATTATACCATTCTTTTCGTAAAATGGAAATATGTCTAAAACAGTGAAATATTAAACCATTCACTTTGTTAGTTTGACAATACAAAACATTCCCGGTTTCTCCAGTACTCCGATTTCCTCCTGTAATGACACTGAACCAATCAGAGATAACTCTTACTGAACCTCTAGGAAGAACAGTTCAGAACTGATAGAGCTATCCAGTATAAATAAAGTTAGTTTAATTTAGGTTTCCTCCTGTAGTAACACTGGAGCAATAAGAGATGATTCTTACTGGACCTCTAGGGAGAACAATTTAGAACTGATAGAGATATCCAGTACAAATAAAGTTAGTTTAGTTTAGGTTTCCTCCTGTAGTAACACTGGATCAATAAGAGATGATCCTTACTGGACCTCTAGGAAGAACAGTTCAGAACTGATAGAGCTATGCAGTATAAATAAAGTTAGTTTAATTTAGGTTTCCTCCTGTAGTAACACTGGATCAATAAGAGATGATTCTTACTGAATCTCTAGGGAGAGAACAGTTTAGAACTGATAGAGCTATCCAGCATAAATAATTAAAAGTTAGTTTAATTTAGGTTTCCTCCTGTAATAACACTGGATCAATAAGAGATGATTCTTACTGAATCTTTAGGGAGAACAGTTTAGAACTGATAAAGCTATCCAGTGTAAATAAAGGTTAATTTAGGTTTCCTCCTGTAGTAACACTGGATCAATAAGAGATGATCCTTGCTGAACGTCTAGGAAGAACAGTTTAGAACTGATAGAACTACACAGTATAGATAAAGTTAGTCTAATTAATTTCTTGAATTTAAATAAATTGTGACCACGCCTACCTACATGTAGATGATTCGTTTCACTGAACTGAACTCGGAAAAACTCGCCTTCTCTTGCTTTCTCCCAAACAAAACCTTGATTATCAATGTGTTTCTTCTGGGCAGATTCTTGAACATGTCGCAACTGGTTACACTATGCAATTGAAGAATAAAGGATGGTAAAAATTATAATAGAACTTCTCTCAAATTCATATTAATGAAATCACGGAAATAAATAAACCAAGTATACATTATTAATTTCATGCTGATACATTCCAATGTCAACATCATAATCCCAGGGTATAATATCACCACTCCGCACCGCTCCAAGTAAACTACCACCCTACACAAATAAACAAAAAAAGAGACGTAAACAAACCATCCTTGCTCCCACGTGTTGTTGACTGCCTTTCCGCAACGCAAGCGGCCGAGGCGCCCTTGGAACGAAGATGTAAGCGAACAATCTATGACTTGTTTGACTCTTACTTCAAGCCAATAACTGACTCCAGCCTCCGCTAGTGTTCGAAACACATATCGCGTTGTCTCCTTTAAATTACCTAAAACATTAAAACAGATAAATCATGGTGGAAGCAAAGCTAAAAATAAACATCATTCGTGACGGAAAACGAAAGAATCGGAAGATGTGTTTAACCATAGACAATCCAAAAGACATGTCCAACTTGCTGGTTCCAACATTTCTAAAGTCGACGACCATCTGCTGTTCTGTGACACTTGCTGTCTGAAAGGCACCAATAATACTACTCACGCATACAACAGGGCGGTGTCCACTTTCCTTCGTAAATATATTCAGGCATGTCATCTACTACTGTTCCAAAACATCGCGCTGTCTCCTAAATAACATACAACCAGTGGTGGCACTATTAAATAAAAGTGTCTCTCAACGGAGTTCATTTGGACCATTCCATTAAAAATGGGAACCACTCCTACTGAGGGCGCTACGCGTTTCAAATGAATGGCCCGCCCATTCCTAAAATGTCCAATAGACATTACCGATTATTCCCTTTTAACGAATGGTCTCGTTTTCATGTCAAATACTTACTTATGTTCTGTGCTTAGTACAGTTAAAAGTTACTTTGTTATTGAGCCTAAGAACAGCAAGAAACAAATTCGTCCAGGAAAACATGGAAATATAATCTTTATCTGCCTCCGACAGGCTAAAATAAGTTAACATGGAAACGAGGCCATTGAGTAAAAGAGAATAATCGGTAAGGTCTATTGTATAATATATTCCTCTCAGTAGCCCCATGTGAAAGAGTGCTTCTAGGCTTTCGTAAACATGCACTACTTACTTTAGTACACCCGTACCAGTTGTGAATGCCATTTTGGTTGACCAGTTTTACAGAAAATCTATACAGCAACAAAACAACATATCCTCAACATGCTTGAGCAAAAACAACTGATAAACCTCTTAATCTTGATAAGATATAATTTTGAAATGTCTGTGCTAGTGTAGGTAGTGCGAATCAAATGAACAAGCTTTCGTTGGTAGGGATGCAACTACCTGAAAAATATAAGGAGAATTTCGACGTTTCGAGCGAACGCCCTTCGTCTGGAGCAGGGCGTGTCTGAAGTAACCAGACGAAGTGTTCGCTCGAAACGTCGAAATTCTCCTTATATTTTGCAAGTAGTTGCATCCCTAGCAACGAAAGCTTGATAAACCTGAGGCATATAAATCATATGTAGGTAGACAGCTCACACCTTTTATATAATTTTAGCAATCGTATGTTCTTTTTCTGTTCAGCTTTCCACCTAAAAGAAAACGTAGATGTAGTTCAATGCTCCTCTAAGTGTCAAAATTTCGTCCATCGTCAGAAACACTTAGTGAGAGCCACCTATTTCCATAATTCATTGCCCACAATGTCAATTACAAAGTGCCGTGTTCCTTCGTGAAAATTACCTTTTATGTCCATCAGTAAGTAGATCTTTTCCTTTGGTGAAAATTGTGTCTTCACGAACGATCGTTTTCCAACCCCTTGCAGCGAACTGGATAAACAAGGCTAAGAAAAAAAAGAAAGATTTAAGTATACACTGAAAAGTTGATTGCATTTCTGGAGTGACGTGCAACAGTTACCTGCAGGGTAAGGTCTCAGAAATGGTTCACTGAGATTCGCCAAACACGAAGTTGGCAATAGCAAAATAACTTTGGAAGAGCCAGTTATGGCGTCACAGACTCTCTCATCTGGAAAGAAACAAAATACTAAACATGATATTTGCTGTCTTGGTGTAATGTACTCATGTGAATAAGACGCTTGTGATTCACAAGCATCTTATTCACCTGAGTACATTACACCAAGACAGCAAATATCATGATTATTAGATTACACTGATATCGAAGGAACTAGACTCAGTTCCGAAATATCACATACTCGAACCGACCTGACCGCGTAACTCAGTTGGCAGAGCATTGGGCTAGTATTCCAAAGGTCGTAGGTTCGATTCCCACCGTGGCCAGGCATATTTTTCAAGCCTGCCCGGTGTGGATATACACGCAGAGTAACATCAAAGCAAAATACTAAACTTTATCTAACTTATGCATAGCTCTATCATTTCTAAACTGTTCTCCCTAGTGGTGGAGTAAGGATAATCTCTTATTGTTCCAGTACCACCACAGGAGGAAACCAGAGTACCTGTAGAAAAGCAATAGTGTTTGGTAGAGTAAAACTGGACTCACATGCAATAAATATTTACCAACACTTACGTGTTTTTTCTTGGTAAGACAATGTCCATTGTCTAAAGCAAATTCAGACATGTTTCATTAACCAAAGAAGAAAAAACCGCATGTAAGTCAAACATATTTCAACAGACGAATTGAGTAATTCTTTATATAAACAATCTTTAAATCATGACCTTAAATCAACTTTCATCTGAGCACACTGGTATTGACTGTCAACATGGAAAGCAGCAATTCTTATACCATCCGTACCATCCAAAATTTCAAAGTCAAAGAATTTAAGTTTTTGAATACTATGTAGTCGTATAGCATCTGGTATCATTAACACATATTTTGTTTTGATATAGCTAGAAATGAGAATGTGACATTTGGTTAAATCTTAGGTAGGATCCTAAACCCTCTGCTAGGAGGGCAGATGTTTAAGGTGGGGCTTATTGAGGGGGCTAAATAGTTTTTACAAAGACTGATTGAAGAGGAATGCAGTCATTGCAATGGTGGTCAATGATACCTAGTTATGATGCAAAATTTTATAAATCAAAGAATTTTTTTCTTACAACATTGGATCACCCCATTGTTGTGGATTGCTTGGTGGTTGATCTTGAACAACAATCTAATTTTGAAATAACAGAAATACTTAATACACACATATTTCTTTTTCATGAAGAGGGGAACTTACTAGAGAGGGGGGCTTTAATAAATTTCTTGCTCCAAAGGTGGAGGTTTATTAGAAACTACAAGAGGGTCAATTAAAGAGTGGGATTATTAGAGGGAGAGAGCTTATTAAAACAGGAAGGCTAATTAGAGAGAAGGCTAATTAGAGAGAAGGCTAATTAGAGAGCAGGCTAATTAGAGAAGGAACATTATCGAGAGTGGGGCTTATTAGAGAGGGGGCTTATTAGAGAGGGGGATAATTAGAGAGAAGGCTTATTAGAGAGGGGGATTATTAGAGAGAAGGCTGATTAGAGAGTGGGGCTTATTAGAGAAGGGGCTTATTAGAAAGGGGGCTAATTAGAGAGAAGGCTAATTAGAGAGAAGGCTAATTAGAGAGGGAACATTATAGAGAGTGTGGCTTATTAGAGAAGGACTTATTAGAGAGGGGGATAATTAGAGAGAAGGCTAATTAGAGAGGGAGATTATTATAGAGGGGCTTATTAGAGAGGGGCTTATTAGAGAGGGGCTTATTAGAAAGGGGGATAATTAGAGAGAAGGCTAATTAGAGAGGGGGATAATTAGAGAGGGGCTTATTAGAGAGGGGTCTTATTAGAGAGAAGGCTAATTAGAGAGGGGGATTATTAGAAAGTGGCTTATTAGAGAGGGGGCTTATTAGAGAGAAGGCTAATTAGAGAGGGGGATTATTAGAGAGGGGCTTATTAGAAAGGGGAATAATTAGAGAGAAGGCTAATTAGAGAGGGGATTATTAGAGAGGGGGATTATTAGAGAGGGGCGTATTAGAGAGGGGGATAATTAGAGAGAAGGCTAATTAGAGACGGGGATTATTAGAGTGGGAAGCTTAGCTGAGATATGATGCAATAGAGGATTAATAATAATGTATAAATTATCTGAACTTTATTCTTAACCTTGACATTCTCCTCAGGTGTATCTAAAGGTGGATATGGTTTGTTCTTGCTGACAATCAATATATTTACACCAGGCAATACTTTCAGGATTGACTCAACTGTACTTGAAATGTCATTTTCAAATTCCTCTGCAAGAATGAAGTTTTACAAAATTAATTCATATTTATGAATAAATCTAATAATTGCCTTACTAGTCCAGCTGTGTTATTACAGTAGGAAACAGGAGTACCCTAAGAAACCCTGTGGTGTTTGGTAGAGTCAAACTGGAAGCACTCTTCTCACATGTGACTGAAGTGAAATTATAATCAGAAAACTGCATATTTCAGGAATCAAACTCTGCTCATATCTAAAGCTAACAGAGGTGTATAAAAGACACAAGTCCTAGAACCACATTAGTCCCAACATCCTACCATCCATAATGTTGTCTCTTATTCTTTTTTACTCACCAAACTCATTAATCACAACAGTAAATGGTATGTTGGCACCAATAAATTTGGCAAGTCTACCTATAATACAATTCAATGAGTGAGAATTGATAATGGCCAATCATACATTAACCCATTAAGTGGCAGCACTCTCCCCCTGATGAGTAAAATCATCTGGCATTAGACAGATATAAAGTAGGGCACATTGCCACTTAAAGGGTTAACATTTACCATATACATTGGTAACATGTTTGAATATGGCTATAGATCATGCAGCATGGTCATTCACACTTGTTTACCACCATCTGCCGACTAACCAATAGAGGTTCAGATTTGACTTACACTACCACTAAGGGACCATATAATTTAACCAATCACATGCATTTGATATATCCGATTAACCAATCAGATGCGTACCAAGCCATGAGAGGTAGTGGTAGTCAAGGCTGAACCTTTCTGTTGATGACGTACATAACAGTAACTAGTACATAACTTGAGTAACCACAGTACAACCACACTTGCCTTCTGTATGGTCATTTGCTCCGGGTTGGGACAGAAATAACAATAGAAACACCAAAATATTTAACAAAAGACACAAGAAAAGAATTTGATAACGTCTGCTATAGTACATTAAATTCTATTGATGTGAAATAGATGACAATTGTTTATGTCGAATACTGTACAAATTATTAACATTCAATATTTAAATCAAAGTATCAATATTAGTAATTTCCCTGGTCATTTATAAACTGCACTTCCACTTTGGCCTGAAAAGTTGAAAATTTTGGGTCGCCAATTTTTATATTAGTTTATTTTAATTTTTAAATTATTAATTTATGTAGCAATTCTAAATGAATAATATGATATAAATATATAACTAGGGTCTTTATAATTTAACAGTTTTAAGTTTTCACTAGACCCCTAGCCCGCTCTGGGGCTTTATTTGCTTTTTTTTCCAAAGGACAAACCAAGACAAATATTGAACTAACATAGTTGAAGTGGAAACAGAACGTGTGATGCACGCGTGGAAATGACCTATCGGAAATGGTCGTCGGTGACAACCGTTGCGCAATAACATCCATTCAGCCATTATGTTTTGTTGACATTTGAAACACAAAATATTTTGGTGTCATTGCGCAGCAAAAGGGTTCGCTTTTATCTTCAAAAACTGCCATTGTTTTAGAATAGATCTCCACAAATATGAGCTCGAAGAACTTGCACAATATAAGTTCGACCCAAGGTGAGTAGAAATGTGTTATTTTTAAAACAGAAAGAGGGATTTTGGGGTTTTGTTTGGACAGTGTTTGGATTAAAATGTGACAAACTATGGGTGTGTTTTTGATCGCATACATTCAACATACATGATCAAGTAATATTTGCACACATTGTGACTTAGTTTAGTGCAAAATGCAACTAATACTAACATTCTAAAATAGCAAATGATTAAATTATCGATTATATTTTACAAATTTATGCTATGACTTGACAAAATCAACGAAGCATTTTAGTGTCTTTATTATAAAATACGATGATATAATATGTTGTCGGAAGTGACTCAAGTGTATTTTAAAGTTTTATCTAACATGAAACGATACTATTAGGTCTTTGACAGTTTTGTAATAAGTTTTGTTATTAAAATAGTTGCTGTAGACGCTTTACTTTGTGTGTAATCAATTCGCAAATGGGAACAATATTTTCCGTGCATCATGCACGAAACTGCGCCTTTAACTGTAATTGAATATAAAGTTACCGTTAACCGCATATAACTTTATACTCCAAATTTGAGTATTTTCTATTAGTTTGCTTCACTTATAATAAATGTGTGAACATTTTCAAATTCTTTACATGTAAAATACGGGTATTTGTGCATTTTTCCCTGTTAATTTTGTAATAGGCATTCCTTCCTTGCATGTGAATTTGTTGTATATAGTATTTTCGTATAAAAAATTTTGGAACAGCTGCGGTTTTAAAATGTTGATTTTGTCCCTACGCAGCTGCTTCAGTAACCGGAATATGTCTTCGAAATATACAAAAGCAGAAAGGCTTGTTTTATATATGTATTATATAGTCATGAAAAACTTGTGTTTGTGTGATTTTTTTTAAAATCACAATGTACATCATATTATACAATTCTGTTCTGTTATCTTGAAAAAATATCTTTCCATAATTAAAAAAAGTTGAGGGGAAAGTTTAACAATGATTTAAATAAACATGTTTTAGTTTGTTACAGGCAAACAGATAGTGGTTAACCCCAGAAATGAGACAAGAAAATCAATCCTTTAACTGGGCAACCTTGTCAGTGTGTGTCCTAATTTGTTTTACTTTAAAGCCAAACAATTTTATTCATTTGCCACTACATATAGTGAGAATAATTTTCTCACTTAGAAACCTGTTTGATCACCATTTTCTGCACAATAAGAAAGAGTAGTGACAAGAAACATCTCTCACCTCAAAGCTCACCCTATTTTAGAAATGGCGGCCTTCAGTTAATAAATTGTTTTACAATTTTAGATCAAAGCGGCGATACTGGTTGTTGCAGCAGTATCTGTGCGGTCGTACTGACTGTATTGTCGTTCATATTGGTTGTCTGTACTTTCCCTTTCTCTTTAATGTTCTGTCTCAAGGTACGAGAAAGCGTTGTTCATTTATGTTCTGCTGAGGAGAAAATGTTTTCTGACTCATACTCTGATTGAGTGTGTTGTATTGTCACATGCATTGAGAAAGCAACCCACAATTGTGTGCAAGTCTGCAATTAGATGCATTAGCATAAGCACAAGTAGGCAGAATGCTTTAATTTATGTTCTTACGCTTGTGTTGGTGCATAAGCAACAACATAAGCATGAGGAAAAGGCCGCAACATTTTGATATTCTTATGCTTATGTTGCATCATAGTGAGGACATGGCAATGTGCCCTAGTTAGTTTGTTATTTTACCCTGGTTGTTTAACACCAATGCCAGATAATTTTACACAGAAGCAACAATGCAGAAGATAGCCATAGCAACAGGTCATGCTATGCAAGTTTTGAATGATTTGCATTGTTCAAACTTTTAGAAACATATTGTCTTTAACCTATTTAGATGCAAGTTGATTAGCATAACAAAAAACCTGATCAATTCTCATGATTTAAGCCTGGTTTCCACATGGTCATGGTCAATCTCCCTCAACGCGGCCAGTTTCTAATAGTTTCTGCCTGTAACCACATATAAATCATAAGTATTCTCTAGTTGTAATCACTCCGCATAATTTTCAGATCTAAAATGTTGTATTTCGGCTGATGAGAAAGATTGTGACTCAATCTTTACGACCATACGGGAACCAGACTTTAATTTACTATGCATAGATTGTTCAAGAGTATGAAAGAGCAGTTATATTTCGGCTTGGTCGTCTAATGTCTGGTGGAGCGAAAGGCCCAGGTAAAAATCAAATCTAGACTAGCTGTAGCGTCATACCATTTTTTCATGTATATAATGAGAAAACTCTGATTCCTTTGTGCATAAACTATGAACATTAAAATCTAGGTGCATTTACTACTTTGTAGGTTTGTTCTTTATTTTGCCCTGTATCGATTCCTATCAAAAGGTTGATCTTCGTGTTGTTTCATTCGATGTCCCACCTCAAGAGGTAAGTTTTAACACTAATTCTTGACGAAGGGTACTTCTGAATGGAGGGTTTGAGTAAGATTACATAGCTGCAGCTATATTTTCTCAGTGTGATAGCTGCAAACTGACTAGCATCTATTGTTAGCAATGCTTTGAAAACCTGCATAGTAGAGGCATGTGTGTTACTGTTATTTCTGAGAATTATAGTAATTACTTAACTCTCTTGACTTTTCTAGATTTTGACCAAAGACAGCGTGACAGTTGCAGTTGACGCTGTAGTGTACTACAAGATCTACAATGCAACCATGTCCGTCACCAATGTGGAAAACGCAAGCAACTCCACGCGATTGTTGGCGCAAACCACACTTCGAAATATCTTGGGAACCCGAAGCTTGAGCGAGATCCTGTCGGAGAGAGAGACTATCAGCCATGCAATCCAGACCAACCTGGATGAGCCCACTGACCCATGGGGTGTGAGAGTTGAGAGAGTTGAAGTGTAAGTAGGCTGATCCATCTGGACACAAGATGAAGTATCCAGACAAACTATCTTGAATAGATAATTAATTGTATCAATCCACAGCTTTCTTGAATAGCATGATCTATACTAGCAATGGAATAATATTTTCTTGATAGTTTGACTAATGTTGTGTTTATACACATAAGTGGATTATCTGTCAAAATGATTTGAATGCATGTTTGTTTGAGAAGATGAACTATGTGCACAAAATTTATAATTTGTCTACATGGCTGAGAAATTCTGTAATTCATGCATATGTTTTTGATCTTTTTACAGTAAAGATGTGCGCCTTCCTCAGAACTTGCAGAGAGCTATGGCTGCTGAAGCAGAGGCCGCGAGAGAAGCCAGAGCCAAGGTGAGTCATATTGTGTTTGTATAAACTCTGTAAGGTTTAACTCTGTTAGACTCTAGTCGCGTCCAGCCCTGCAGATTTTCTTCAGGTACTCACCCTTAGCTGGATCTTGGGGGAGAACAGTTTAAAACTATAAATTTCATTTCAATAACCAAATCTATGTTGTTTGTATAACTAGGTGATTGCCGCTGAAGGTGAAATGAATGCATCACGAGCCTTGAAGGAAGCTGCTGAAGTGATTGCTGAATCACCACAAGCCCTGCAACTAAGATATCTGCAAACACTGAGCGCTATCTCAGCCGAGAAGAACTCTACCATCATCTTCCCTCTGCCAATCAGCATGCTGAATGCTTTGAAGGGTTCATCTGGTTGACGACTGACTTAATTTGTCTCTTCTATACCACTATTACTATATTACTGTAACTGTGTTATCATATTTCTGACTGTATTAACACACATTGTATTCTGTAATTGCACCGTTAGTACCATATATTTCAGTACACTTGATCTGCCTACGCTTGATTTACTCAAGTTACAGATTTCTTCTGTGCTATATTCTATGTAGCTTGTGAACACACACTGGTGGGTTTCAATATGCGACAGCAAAGGCAGGTGGCCATGCTTCAGAAATGCGAACACATCGTTTCAAGGTCGGTTTACTACACTACACAACTTTTGCCTAAAACTGTCGCATGCAAGCTGCTTACAACTTGAGTTGTACTGTGTAAATCGAGCATACAACTTGCCTGCGTAGGCAAAAGTTGTGTAATGTGCTTAGTGAAACCCGCCTGCCCGCAATGACGAAGCCAGCCATGGAAGCTGCATGGTCATGCACCTAAAGGCTTCGAGACATTGTATTTCTAAAGGTTTACATAATTACCACTTGAATGGGCAAACTGAGGCCGCTTTTGCATATTTTTGGGTTTTTTTTTCAAACTAACCAAAACCAATCACCAGCGGCCGTTATTTTGACTATAAACATTTTCCGGTTATGAACTTATGACGTAGCCATAGGTCTAAATAACCCACTGGTGAATTGGTTTTGGCTTAGTTAGAAAACATTAAAAATACGCAAAAGTGGCCTCGGTTTTTTCGAGCTGTAAAATAATGAATAATTTGCATAACATGATCAGTTAACTATGGCTAGCTTCACCATTGCTACTGTCCTGTACACACTTGACTGGGAATCAAGTTTTTATCTATTGATTATTCTATGATCGCAGTTATTTATTTTTATCAGTAAATAATCTGTTAATGTCAGGTACATTGAGATTAATAAAGCATAATCTGTTTGATTTTAAATTAGTTGTTCTCTAATAACATGTAGTGCTCCAAAAATAGATAAGTTTAATACCAAGTATATTACAAATTTTACAAAAATAGACAAGTTTGACGCTTTCGTTCGCGCTTGAAGGCTGGCAATGTATAGCACCCATTCACTTGGATTCACCCATAAAGTATGCCAGAAAAATTAAAATGCTCCTCAATCTTAGGCTTCGGTCAAATGAGAATTGCCAGTCACGCATTGTTAGGGACCGTTCATTATTTATACCCGGGCAGTGGTACCGAACTGAGAAGCGAAAAACAGTGGAAATTTTTTATTTGCCCAACCTCAACATTGGTCAAAATAATCCTAACCCAACCCATGTGTTACTGTACTTCATAATAATTAAACACACATGATTATGGTGACAAAAATCAAATTGCCTAAATTCTAAAAGCTCAAACTCACTGAGTATGCCAAAGCAATCACGTTCCTGCTAATCAATGATAGAGTCCTCCTCAATCACTAATGGTCTATTTTGGTATTTTCCAATGCATGGTAATTTTGGTTTTATTTTATAGCTCACAGTCAGCGATATTTTTTTTACCCAACCCATGAGCTAGTCCCATACCTCTTCGGTACCAACCCCGGGTATAAATAATGACGGTCGGTTACCGGGGACATTTCAAGCTCTAGATTAACAAAATAAAGGTTGGATGAGTGTTCGGCTATGTTTTAACTTAAATAGAATACACGATAGTGTTGAGAAAGCATTAAGAACAGCTAACCAAGCTCGCGTGACTGTCAACTCTCATGCACTTCCATACTCGTTTCATCCTGGCTTCTTTCTTGCCAAGGCGAAGATTGCTCATCATCAAGAGGCCACACTTTTTTCTGGTTCTGCCTCTTTCGACAGTTTCTTCTGTAGTTCGGCGAGGTAGCTTTCCACAAAACTTATGTGGTTGACGATATTTTGACAACCAAATGTATGTGTTGCTCTCTCAAAAACCTCGAGATCCTTTGCGAGTTCATCATCTGGCTGTTCCAGAGATTTTCTTAGACTCTGTAGCATGGAACTGGAATGCAGAGATATTGTCAGTGAATGACCTACAGTGTCGCAGTACGGTATACAGTGTACGTCATCTTGGCTATAGAGCCTCGTTCGTGATTGAGACGTCGAGCTTTAAGGTGGAGTAATACGGGCAACAAAATTGCTGCAACTTGCAACAAAATCCGATTTCTACGCATGTTAAGTAGAAATGATGACACATAAATGACAAATCACGAGGCAACATGTGACGACATTTCTACTTAACATGCGTTGAAATCAGATTTTGTTGCAACAATTGTGTTGCTCGTATTACTCCAGCTTTAACTATAATGTCACATACATGAAAACGATGCTCTATATAGCGAAGATGACGTACTTTCCTGGAGGATGTATATTATATATTCGATAATATATTTAACAAATAGATAAGATTTTGCCGTTGTCTGGTCAGTTATAGATACACAGTATGAGGTCATAATGAGATGCACCAAATCAGAAATCTGCGACGCGGCTGAAAAACAGTCGCTAATAATGGAAGACTAGTTTTACTTTGTTTTTCTCGTGTCCCTGGCTTTGTTTACCAACAACAATCCATAGTTTTTACCCGTGAAGTGAAACTGTGATATTAGAGACCTTTAGATTGACGTTTACGGCAAACGGCAAACCGCTAGCGAGGTTTTTGATTTTACAACTCTATTATAATAACTTTTACACCAGTTTTGAAATATGTTAAACTTAGGGGCCGATTACATGGAGCATTTTCAACCCCGGGGTTGAACTCAGCCCTGTTAACCGGGTTGAAATGTTTTGCGATTATATGGACGATTTCAACCCCGGGGTTGAAATTTCAACCCTGCTAGCTGAAGCAGGGTTGAAATTTCAAGGGTTGAACTCAGCCCTGGGTTGAAAATTTTGTCATGTAATCGCGCGTTTGATTTTGATAGAGTTTTGTATTACAGACGGGGTTGAAATTTCAACCCGGTAAACAGGGCTGAGTTCAACCCCGGGGTTGAAAATGCTCCATGTAATCGGCCCCTAATTAAACTTGTGCTCTTTAGCAATGATTTAAGAAAGCCAATTGACCACTAGTCATGCCATTCACCAAAGCAGTAAATTAAGATTTGGCGTTTTAAGTTGACGTTTGGCGTATAAATTTCATGCTTTAACGACTACAAGCCCTCGTAGCAGTTCAAGCATGAAATTTATACGCCAAACGTCAACTTCAAACGCCAAATCTTAATTTACTGCTTTGCTGAATGGCATGACTAGTGGTTAATTTACTTTCTTAGATCATTGCTAAAGAGCACAAGTTTAATAAGTTTAACATATTTCAAAACTGTTGTAAAAGCTATTATAATAGAGTTGTAAAATCAAAAACCTCGCTAGCGGTTTGACGTTTGCCGTAAACGTCAATCTAAAGGTCTCTATTCTGAGACACCCTACGATTGACGTTTACGGCAAACGTCAAACCGCTAACGAAGTTTTTGATTTTACAACTCTAGTTATAACAGCTTTTACACCAGTTTTGAAATATATTAAACAGTTATTAAACTTGTGGTATTTAACAATGATTTAAAAAAAGCAAATTAAGTTAATTGACCACTAGTCGCTTATTCGCCAAAGCAGTGAATTAAGACCTGGCGTTTGAAGTTGACGTTTGGCGTATAAATTTTACGCTTGAACTGCTACGAGGGCTTGTAGCCGTTAAAGCATGAAATTTACACGCCAAACGTAAACTTCAAACGCCAGATCTTAATTCACAGCTTTGGAGAATATGTGAGTAGTGGTTAATTTGTTTTCTTGAATCATTGTTAAATACCACAAGTTTAATAATTGTTTAATGTATTTCAAAACTGGTGCAAATGTTGTTATATAATAGAGTTATAAAATCAAAAAGTTCGTTAGCGGTTGGACGTTTGCCGTAAACGTCAATCTAAACCTCTCTAATAAATAGAGGCGTAGATTTGGTGTATCGTTTAGCTCCCTAGTGGTTCACGAGTCGCCGAAGAGAAAACACCCCGAATTAAACAGGTAAATAGCTTACCTTTTACCATCCAAACATTTGGAAATTTGAAAAAGTCGAAATTTTACAAATATCACGCGTACATAATCTATATACAAATAAGGGAATGCCATTGGCTACCTTAATTGTGACGTAATTCCGTGCATCTGTCGTGTCCTCTAATAGATCATGGCTCTCGACCAATGAAAGCGCATGGATTCTTAACGTTATTATATACTAGAAGTTACTATCGCAAGGAAAGTGCTGCCTCATCCCGCTTTCCATGATATAAGCAAGTAAAGCACCCCTAGACACCTGTTCAGGGGGTAGGAAAGTGCAATTTGAATACAAAAACACCTTAAACAAAGTCGAAGGTCAGCTAAATATATATTACTATAGTGATTAATAAGGACCATCAAGAGAAAATACTTACATGGTGCTATTTATAGTTTCTTTATTGTCATCGAGTCCACTCTCCGTCTCGTCACTCGCTTCAGCTTGCGTTTCTTCATTTCTGTCTTGTTCCATCTGCGCTTTCATCGTATCCGCAACGTAGTCGGTCGGAAAATACTCGGAATTCACTTGATGTATCCCATTTGCAAGCGTCCGTGCCTCTCTCTCGCACAGCCGTGAAAGAACGTTCACTTTACTATGTTTCGACTTTGCTTTAAGATTATAACGCGATATCAGTTCATTTCCGGTCGTCTTCGAGTGCCTTAGATAGGCTACCATCTCCGACCGGCCAAAAAACTCCGGGTATTCAGTCCTTCTACGAAGTTCGTCAAGGGTCAAAGGTATAGCTTGTAATTTATTCACAGGGCTGAATAAATTATTCACGTACGTTACAGTCTCATTGCCATCGGGAGAGACCGACACGGGCCCCTCCGAATCTGCGGCGACTATATCCCGAGCTGTTTCCGAAGTGTTTCCGTCAAGGTCCGAAGGTTTCAGAGCCTGCGTTTCTCGCGTTATATCGGTCAGAGGTCGTTGCGGTGATTGACTGGATGTTTGGTTTCTATGTAAAACACGTTCTCTCGCAAAATTGTTTGTTTTTCTCGATTTACCTGTGTTAAGCTTTTCGAAATTCCCTGGTCTTTTTCGACTCAGTTTCCAAGTGTTGTTTTCAGGAAGAGCTGAAGTGCACGAGGCCATGTCTTTCTTCTGTCGGTCCTGAAAATGAACGCTTGGTTAGTTTTGTTTCGTTCTCTGCTTACATTATCATAACAGTGGTACCAATTAAGAACGGTCAGTGTGGGTAGTGGCAAAAATAAGAAAGCTTCGGTAATTGATAGGGAAGCAACTACATGAAAAATACAAGGAGAACTTCGACATTCCGAGCGAAGACCCGCTACTAACCTCCCGTCAAAGGGATCAATCTAAAGCTTTCTTAGCAATAAAGGCATATACGAGTTATCTGGGTAACAATATTAGAAACTTGTTAGCTGATTAGGTTTATTCGGCGTAGGCCTCGGAAGGCGTTTGTCGGAGTGTTAGATATTTCCTCTCCAGTCTCAAGAGATCCGGGTTCTACGGAAGCAGAGCAGTGATGCAAAAACACTCCAGTTCGTGCCAGTATAATATACTGATTGCACTGTTGACAGTCAAGTGAGTGTGAACAAAGCTGCGATCACGTGAAGATTTTAAGAGAAATATACAACTATTGGAGTCGGTTTTTCCCGCGAGTTCTTACACTTCTCTTTCGTCACTAAGGCCCGTTCTACACGCCGTACTTCACATGTGCCGAATACATTAAGAGCAATAGACAATGAGTAATTTTTTCTTATTGTATCTATTGTTATCTATTGTCTTTAATGTATTCGGCACATGTGAAGTACGGCGTACGAAACGGACCTAATTAGAACAAATTAAATGTGAGCTGCCTAAAACGATCTGATGTTGTACAGAACTCACTGTTGAGTCGGGGTGGTACATGTTCTTGAATGTGGGCTACCTTAAGGCCTGATTCCACGAGCGCTTTTTGTCGGCGAAATGCGAAATATTTCGCCTGTTTCTTTTGAATTGCGACCACTCGAATAAATTATTTCTACTTGATTGCTCACAATTCAAAAGAAACAGGCGAAATATTTCGCATTTCGCTGACAAAAAGCGCTCGTGGAATCAGGGCTTAAAAGTAATCTTATGTTGTACAGAACTCACTGTTGAGTCAAGCCTGTATGGTTGGAACATAGTGAACTTGTACGTCACAACTCACATGTGATCTCTCGAGAAGAATGACTAAAGGGCGTTTCCGCCAACGTATGGGCGAAACCTGAGACCGTTGAAATATATTATTGTATGGAAAATGTTGTCTTGTATCAGCCATTGTTTGAATTCAATAATTTACAACAGAGCTTACGAAGAGTTTGCCATTCAGAAGAGTTCTACAAAATCTTGTTTGAAACTACTCAGCTAGAAATACAGCCCATGCTTGGCTGCTCTTCATTTGATCTATTCATGTCTACATCAATGATGACAGCCTTACCGCGAGTGTCCCACTCACATTCCCTGAAGAATGTACAAGATCTTACAATATCGTATTTTTAATACCATACTTTAGTATCATCCCGGTATATCATTACGCATTGTATACATATTGACATTAAACCACTGATCTCTGCAATACGCACGTATGTTATCATTATTAAGAAAAAAATACACTGAAGAAAGACAGTCATGCATGGATGATACAAAGTTATGGAGTCATGAAGGACATGAAGGATGGGCCACGAACTCATCTGTGACCGCAAGTCCGTAACCCCTCCCCCCCCCCTCTACCTTACCCCATCCCTAAGACTAAGAAAGAAGAATTACTAAATAATACCTAACGTGCTGGGTTATGAGTAAATTCTTGCTGTATATTACAAAGTGCAAACAAATTACGCATTATAAACAGCCACAATTAGAGACTCGCAGGGTGTTCAGACAGTGCATGGCAACGGAATTTAAATTGCCTGTCGCAACTATTGTCTCAGATTGCTTTCAACAAAAACACGAAATAATTGTTAAATGTCAAACGCTGGGAAGCGCTATTTATCAACAATATAATAAAAGTGTATTTAAAACAAATATATCTGCGTATAATACATATAATATAAACAAATATGTACTCAGAATATCTCTCATTGAGCGAGAGTCGCGGCGGAATCAGTGAGGCGTGGCAATGGAATTTAAATTGCGTCGAACTATTACTAACTTGGTACGCACTAAATAATGTAGAAATATAAAATCTACATACACTGTATTTGTTAGAAATAGAATTGTAAGAACTGTATTATATACAAGAATGTATAAAATGCCGGCGTGCACGTGAAATATAAATTGCGTCTTACCCCCATGGAAAATAGAATGTAAATACAAATTAATTAAGCCTAGAAGGGGTATATGCTCGTTAGAAGTGAAACAGTTGTGTATTGTGGACAAATATAGGAATATCCTCAAGAATACGGGATAAACAGTATAGGAACGGCGAGATCAGGCAAGCGTGAAGAGGATTTAAATTTCGTATACCTAGAAAAACTTCGCAACGAAAAGGTCGCAGAACACTAGCTTACGTAGGAAACCTTCTCTATATATGTCACAAATTAAAACGATATGTAAAGCGAAAGTTATGCTACTAGCTTATACTTCACTGGGGTTATGTTAGCGTTGACGTATATGGTTATTTGAATAGCGTCTTCTGCATAGTTATCGCAATACAATTATTGTATATTCTCAATACATATTATGGCAAAACTGAGACAACAAGAAACTCAATAAGTTCTTTGCTAGGTTTCGATGAAAAAGCAGTGAAGGAACCCAGATACTCTTCACACAAGAAATGCATCATCATGCAAAGCGTACACGATCATTTCAATATACAAATCCCCTACTTACATTATACCATATATATTGTAACACAGTTGCAAATAACCCTATATACAGTATTACAACAAATTTCATACCTTGTTCTAACTTATGACCTTATTCCACAGCGCTGCGGTCAGTTATGATGCCTTGCGTTGGGGGATTTAATTAAAATTCTCTCATGCGTTACAGACTAAATCTTTTGGACAATACGCAATAAATATAATCATGCAAAGAGTACACGATCATTTCAATATACAAATCCCCTACTTACATTATACCATATATATTGTAACACAGTTGCAAATAACCCTATATACAGTATTACAACAAATTTCATACCTTGTTCTAACTTATGTCCTTATTCCACAGCGCTGCGGTCAGTTATGATGCCTTGCGTTGGGGGATTTAATTAAAATTCTCTCATGCGTTACAGACTAAATCTTTTGAACAATACGCAATAAATATAATCAAAGGCACTTAAAAAAGCCACTTGATTCAATGTCGACGGAAATCATACAGTCAAACACATACTCTACGTCAAACTATTTAAGGATTTGAGTGCTGGAAACGCGCTTTATAATCTAGATATTCTATAGTATTGCTTCAGAAAGGAATGCTTGCATGTAGATAGGCTCGTCATGATCGAATGTGTGCTATAATCGCTATAATCAAAGTCATGAATAGTTTAACTATAGATTCGCATGAGCGCGCGACGTAAGAGTCACGAAATTTCTGTGATGCAAATTATCGAGTATCCTTCAAATTGCATTATCAATCTGACAATCCTGAAGATAATCTCTTGCCTGTCCGTGATCTGACAGATGAACAGCCCTTGTGTAAACATAAGGCATTCCGTGACTGATTTCATCCTCATGGGCGATGGGGAAGATGCATGTATAGTCACGGACACTTCGCGAAATATTCGGGGGGAGGGGGGGCGAATTAGGTTGTCAGTATACGACTACTTGTTGTAACTGTGAATCTTAGTTCATTAAACTTTTTTGCCTTGAAGTTCAGGCAATATTTGGCTTATATCACTGGAACAAATCATGCTTGATATTTTCTTGATCTCCAAAAACAAGGATGATTTATCCGCGTTTATACAGCCAAATGATCAGACGACCTGTAATCAGGTTAGAAAAGTGGTTTAACTGGTAGTGCATGACATAATCTGGGCTACATTCATAGATATCTTACATACACTAGATAGTGCATCTAATTATTCTGCAATTCAAAAATTGAAGCCGTGATTGCAGTCTCAGGTCGTTCCCATGAAATGAGAAGATTCGTATGTTTTCTATTTCTTTAACAGGGAACTTAAACTTTAAGTTAACCCTATTCCAAATACATTTTTAAACTATTCAAATGATGAAAGTTATTGTTGTTTTTAAGCGTTTATTAGCAAGTGGGAACGACCAACATGGTCGCCATCTATTCAAATGGGGGTAACCGCTGAAATATTCTTGGCTTCAATTTTACTACAAGAGATGCGCTATCTAGTGTATATAAGATATCTATGCATGGCTACATTCAGTTAATCTGGTTGGATTACTGTGGTTTTTCAAAGTTTGAGTAGCGTAATTCAATTCGCTGTTAATATAAACATATTTTAATAGATTTTTTTTTTTGCATTTGCCCAAGAGCACAAAGGCTCATCTATGGGGCTCACACAACATTTACATATATATTTGACAACGGTATGGAAGAGAATATAACTTCTTTTAATCCAGATAACATTTCTGGTGAAAAATGTCTTCAAATTAATAAACAAGCTGTCAGGAGGTTTGATCAGTTCCCCCTGCTGGTATATAACCATTATGAATCAAGTCCACACCCTGGGTGCCAGAGGTTTTCAGGTTTTTAAATGTCTTGAGACATTGTCTGGAACCCAGGGTACAGCCGCTCAGAAGATCTCCTCCCAGGTTTTTTGATGAAATGTGTAATTTCATTGTCCTTAACATAAAAGCATTTGTTGAACTTGTTGAATAATAAAATCATTGTTCAATAAAAATCACTGTTCCGAAAAGCTGCATATTATCAGTGAACATTGGTCACTCAGAATCAAACCTCGCACGCCAGGATGTTTATCACCGCTGTCAGCTACGACGCTGAGCGGAGCCTGGCGTGGGGGTTTGCTGATAGACCAAGCCCTATACAGGTAATAAAATACTATATGATAGCCACATTGTCGCACAGTCATGCTGTTAGTTTTGTCCAAAGTCAGTCTCTATGACTAATAATATTTAGCTTTGCGCGTCGAAGCCTCGTAATCCGCCTACACCCAACCTCAAAGCATATAGCGACTTAATTCACAGCGAGTGCACACCACCCTGGTTAATTAACCTCAGTTGGTTGGACATCGGCGTATGAAGAAGCTCATGGCTTCAAATCCTGACTGGACCAACACGCACTGGTCAGAGTCTTATAGGCCCAAGTTCAATTGTCGTACTGTTGACAGGGTGGGTTAGTCACATAGGTTAGGGGGCAGATCATTAATGAGGTATGCACTAATAGCGGCTGCTTAAAGCGCCATTTGTAAGCTCACAGTCTACATCGGTCTGCTCTAATATAACCAGTCACTGAAAAACCCTGAGAAGGGAGTGTGCTGAGTAATGTACCGGGTGGCCCAAAAAAAAGTACTCCTGTTTGATTCGTAATAACTTCTAAACAAGTAAAGTTTTTAAAGAGAAATAACTTGCATTAAATAGAGGAAGGACTGACTTAGATTTTGATATATTACAGTTGTATTTAACTTAAAAATTCACGGATATATTAATGTTAAAAGTGGGGAGCATATTTTGGAATGTGTCTAAAATTAGCGAAAATTGGCATATCAAATATTAACTCCAGCGTTTGTTTGCTTAATGACATATTAGGCTAACTTGTATTTCAGCGAATTATCGTTAAGGTTTGTAAGGGATATGGCGTAGATTTAGACATCTTACATGTAAGTCTTAGCTCATTGTTTCCTGAAATATGAACGTTCGAAATTATGCAAGTATTTAATATTAGGTCTTTGCAAACTTAAATGTACATGAAAGACTGACCATGGAAGGCAGGCGCTTAAATTTTTCGTGTTCTTAAATAGCCTAATTTTTTTATGTTTTTAATGGGTTCAAACAGACTGAGTAGATTATTTCTCGGTTAGAGCAGGATGAATATTCTTTATTGAAGGAAATAATATTGCTTTTTGCAAATACACATCACCGTATCAACGCTACTATTTTGTTACGTTTTGTTCCAAAAATGTTGCATGTCTCTGGGGAGTTGCTTAATTGTTATGTCTTATGGAGTTGTAGGGTTTGATTGTGTTTCATATAATTCTCAGTTTACTCCATGAACTTGCCAAGATTAAGAAACGGCAAAAGAGTTTGGGTGTTCTTAACAAGATTTCAGAACGTTGCAGAAGTTAGAAGAGCTTCACAATTCCGTTGTGACAGCATGCCCTAATTCAGAACTACGAACTATCCAATGACGATCCTTCGCGATGCAGTGGTCTCATGAAATAAGGAAACGTATTCGTGCTAGGAACACACGCGAATTTCGGACGAATGAATCTTGCTTGTATTTTGTAGATATAATAATACTTTGTTTCATAATAAACAATTTGTCAAGTGTCATTTATTTACTGGTAATAGTGCATGTTTCAGTCGGGCAAATCTTGATTAATATTTGATACGCCGATTTTTGCATATTTCAGACACATCCAGAAATATCCTCCCGAATTTAAAGATTAATATCTCCGTGAATTTTTAAGTGAAATACAACTGTAATATATCAAAGTCTAAGTTAGTCCTTCCTCTATTTGATGCAAGTTATTTCTCTTTAAAAGCTATACTTGTTTAGATGTTATTACGAATCAAACAGGAGTACTTTTTTTTGGGCCACCCGGTATGTATGTGGCGAAATTAATGAACAATAGGTTTGACTCATTCACTCATTTGGTTCGACACATGACGAGCGCAATGTTTCGAAATATACGTTAACGCAAGGTGCTACCATTGGTTAAAAAGACTAAAAACTTGTAATTAGTTCAGATCTCTACTTCATCGTCGAAAAGCGTGTTAAAAACATGTTAAAGCTTCCGTCGTTCGGCTAAGGATGCAAAACATAAAAGCTGACACAATATCGTTTCTTAATTACTGATGATTTCCTAGGAGGTTTTGAAATACCCTTTTATCTTCTATTATAAATCTGGACGAACAATATTAATGTAACAAACATTACTATATTTAAAACCCAAAGATTTTGAATACTAATGAGCACTGAGTTGGGATGAATTCACGCAAAACAGACCTAAGTATAATCGCCTTACTTCAATACAGCTAACACTTCGAGAGTATCCGTTGACTGTTTCAAATATATTAGAAGTAACGACCCATTGGAAATTTTTAAAGAGACTTTCAAGATTCGGTGATGGCATCATAACATGGATCGCATGATTGATTTCTAAAATGGAAATCTTCCAAATACAATATATTTTACATACCACCCCCGGCACTCATGGCATGCAACACAAATACACATCATGTATTCGCAAATGCACGGAATGCATGGCAATAAGCTGAACATGAATTTGACTACAATCACTATGTTCGTCTTGTTGTTTTGTCGCTAAGACTACAAGCAGATCTAAAGTATTTTCAAAAATCATTTGACGCACAAGCAATCAAGCAAAGACAATAATGGGAACAAGTTGTGCTAGATCATACTTATGCTTAATATTCTCAGAGCCTTTAAATACCCAACATTTGTGGTCTCTAAATAGCATTCAGGCCTCAAAATACCCAACAATTAAGATGTGCTACATCACACTTATGCTTAAAATTCTCAGGCCTTTAAATACCCAACATTTGTGGTCTCTAAATACACTGTAGCGTTCTGGCCTCAAAATACTCAACAATTAAGATGTGCTAGATCATACTTATGCTTAATATATTCAAGCCTTAAAAATACCCAACATTTGTGGCCTCTAAATACCATTCAGGCCTCTAAATACCAAACAATCGCTTCTATGATCAGAATATATCTGCCTAAAAGTCTGATAAAACGTCACATAAGACGAAAAAGAAATCAATCTATTAAAAGACTATAATTAACCTTGCAATTAGGTTTAGGTTTAATTAGTGTTCTTTGAATGAGTGTCAATCAGATCTATTTGCCCCCACCAGGAGCAGATGATATCATCAGCTATTTTCTATTTTTCTTTCCTGTACGCCACGCTATTTCATGATCGAGTAACGATGCTTACGACCTTTAGTTATCACAATATCGACAGAGTTATTCATTGTCTAACCGGCATAATTTAGTTCTCATCTTATCCTATAGTTCACCAAAATACTAAATTGTTACCACAAAGTATACGTAAGCACATTCTACTATATTTATGCTGTTCCAAAATAGGGTTTGTTTCCCACTATCGACAGCTTAAGACAGCAATAGATAATAGTCCCACCACTCTACAAGTCGATATTATTTTGCAGTGAAAAACGTAGGGGTGCTGATCATCGTTCTTTGCAGTTGAGAATTGCGTAGGATGTCACATAGACTCTGGCAAACGTGATTGCCATAATCCAAAGCTTACGAAGGCGCCACTGGCTGACATGACTCATGTCTGCATAGCCACGGAGTACAGTCAAGGTCGAAGGCTTACTAGGGGCAGGGCGCCATGTTTCTGTCAAATCCGAGGATGAGATTGCTTTTACTATTGAAGCGGCCCTAATGGAGGGGGTGAATTGTAAATAGCATGAGTACGAAGGATGTCTTTAACAAAATGAGTATATGAACGTGTTTATATATATACCGAAATCGGTATATATATATAAACACGATAGCAAAAATGAAACTATACAGTCTCAAAGTCGTCAAGGTTTACTAAACCGTCTCTGCTGCCGCCATTCGACCCAAGTCTGATCACAGAGGTAAAATGGATAGGATATTTGGCGACGGAGGAAAAGTTGAGTCCCCGGAGAAAAAGCCTCGAAACACTGGAGAGAATGAAGCATAACTCTAGGAGTTCGGTCATAGCCTGCACAGCAGACGGTCAGCCCGCCGCGAAACACCTAAAAGGCGGGTGAGGCGAAGGAAGGAGTCAAAGATGGGTTTTCACCGATAAAGAAACAGTACCGAGCCAGAGTAGCAAGATTATCTCAGAGGCTGCCATGCCCTTGGCTTCCCACGCTGAACAACAGCGAGCATGTGATTTAAAGAGCTCAGCTCAAGTCAGTCGTGAAATTAAAAATCTCTAATTTACATAATATGCTCTTTGTCGTAGACATATAATACACATGTATTCCTATAAAATTCATACATAACACATGGCTTGCTATAAAATTGCTTGAGATACCACGAGAGATCTGTTTTCAGAGATACGTCTTTCAAAATAGAGCTAGAACTTATTTCAAAGATCTGTTAAGACGTGTATCGACAAGCGTAATTTTTTCCTGAGTGAGGATGCAAGTACTTGTGATGACGTCATATCGTCCATGCCATTGGCGGTTTTCTTCTGGCGACCAGATATTTGCCAAAGGTAACGCTCGAATGTAAGTGTTGGAGGGGGGGGGGGGGGAGGTGCTAATCATCGCTACTTAGTAAGCTTAGAGCTTAAGCTGAATTGCGAATGACGCAGCTCGACCTGATCGAATCAAAGGCTTACTAAGGGCGCCCATGGCAGCCATCTTATAACTCATGTCTGATCACGGAGCATAGCTACGGTGGAAGTATTAGAGAGGGGCTTATTAG